>JAUPMG010000013.1:11368418-11387020 GCA_031762675.1 Pachysandra terminalis | reverse complement strand
CCCCCCCCCCCCCCCCCCCCCCCCCCCCCCCCCCCCCCCCCCCCCCCCCCCCCCCCCCCCCCCCCCCCCCCCCACGTATAGTTGCATCCAGGCGACGGGGTCCCACACATCCTCACGAATCCGTTGCAGATGGGTTCGAATTTTCCATGCTTTCTCTGCGTGCAAGCCAAACACATCGATTATCCCGTACGGAAATAAATAATTACTCTCTCTCTCTCTATCCCTCTCTCTGGTTTGCTTTATTTATTTAGACGAGAGGCTCATCCATTTCCTTACTTTGCATGACTGTCTTATACCCTCTCTCTCTCTATAGATCTCAGGGTTGCATGGATGGATCCTTCAAACACTCATCAACACCAGGTAAGTAGTAGCTATAGAACTCATCTCTCTCTCTCTCTCTCTCTCTCTTCACCCTATAAGACAAACTGTGACACTTTGTTCTCTTAATTTCTTTCTCTTTTTTCAAGAATTGTGAATGATAGGGTGTTCTTCTTCTTCTTTTTTCCTTAAACTTTTATTTTGGGTTCTGGGTCTGAATTGTAAATAAATGATCTTCTATTATATATTGCGGATCTTGTTATAAAAGAGAACAAATAAGAAGGGATGCTGTTAAATTTTCAGAGTTGTATATATGGAGAGGGAAAGGAGATTGTATTGCTTCATCAGTTACTCTTGAGTAGTGTTGATCCAAGCATGAACAGTTCAAATTTTGGGAGAAGAGAGGAGTAAAATCCACTCTAAGTTGTTTCTGTTTTGCTTTTTTTTTTTTTTTCTTTCCAAAGAAACACAATTTATTCATTTCTCTCCTGTATTTTTAAGATAAACTTCAAATTCTTTGATCATCCATCTTAATAATCCAACAATTTATTAAATTATTTTATTTTATTTTTTGGAAATTCATCATTTTTGTGCACATACTTTTTTTTTTCCATTTTTTTTTTTTTTCTGTTTGAGAGGAGGGGGAGGGGGGCAATTTTTATTTATTTATTTATTCATTTTGTGTTGTTCCTATTGATATTATTTTTCCAGATCATGAATACCCACTTGCTAGAAGATGTTTTGGGTTGCTCATCAAAACCACAGCAAGAGAAGAAACCAAGGCCACAACCAGAACAAGCTTTGAAATGCCCTAGATGTGATTCCACCAACACAAAGTTCTGTTACTACAACAACTACAGCCTATCTCAACCAAGATACTTCTGCAAGGCATGTAGGAGATATTGGACCAAAGGAGGAACCCTAAGAAATGTTCCAGTAGGTGGAGGCTGCAGGAAGAACAAGAGATCCTCATCATCTTCAAAGAGATCACAAGATCATCAACCTCTCATCACCACCAACTCCAACCCACTCCCTACTCTCCCACCCTTAACTTATGACTCAAATGACCTAACCCTTGCCTTTGCCGGACTCCAGAAAAAACCCATTTTGGGAAACCCTAATAACACCTTTGATATTCTTGGAAACCTTAATTCCACCACAAATCATGGTTTCCTTGATGCACTTAGGAGTGGTTTTCTTGATACCAGCTCAAATGGGTATCCAAATTTCTATCATGGTTTTGGAAATGGAAGCATGGGAGATCATCAGGTGGAGAGTGGTGGTGGTGGAAGTGAGGAGATGGTGTTGCCTTATGAAGACATGAGTGGTGGTGGTGGCGGTGCAACACCACCAACAACAGCAGCTTCAACAGTGACAACAATAAAGCAAGAGTTGTGTAAAGGAAGAGATGGTGATCATCAGAATGGGGTTTTGTGGGGTTTTCCATGGCAGCAGGTTGGTGGAGATGGAAACATGGGTGGTGGTGTTGATGCAGGAAGAGAATGCTGGAGTGGCATTGGGTCATCTTGGCATGGGCTTCTTAATAGCCCTCTCATGTAGATCTTCTTGATGGTTTCTTTCATGGGGTTTCTCTCCATATTTGCCAGAAATTAAAACATAATTAAGAAGAGAGGAAAAATTTCATTTTCTTCTCTTCAAATAGACACAGTCTGAATTCTCTTCACTTTTTTTAATTGATGAACTCTCATATTTATTTTCTAACAAATTGAAGTAAGGAATTTGCAGAGACTGATCATACATAAATGGGTTATTTTTATATTTAATTCATGGGTTTTGTGATTCTTATTAAAAAAAATTCTGAATTCTTGAGGTTTCAGAGAGGATTTCTCTGCAGGAGGTTTTCAAGATATTCTGTTCATAATTTGTCTCTTATTTTCAGGTAGATTCTACAAATATTTAAAAAAATAAAAAAAGTATTTTAATCTTCTTATTCAGTGAAGGATGAGCGGGAATTTCGGATAGATTTTCCCATTGAGAGCCGACAAAATCTGAGTTAAGATTTGGGCGTGAAACGCTAAAGCAGACTTGGTTGAATACTTTGATGGAACTTGTCGTCGGTTTTTATTGATTTAAATGCTATCATGCGCCATGAGGACCAAGCACAACAATTGCAAGTCATTGGGTGAAGAAATGATTTCATTCAAATATTCAATTGAGCTGGGATCAATTTGAACCATCAACCATCCCATGTATCTATGTATGTAGATATGCATGTAGTTTACATCCTAATTAACTCAGAGAATTAATCTAATAACCAACATGAAATTACAGAAGAACCCATTAGACCTCGTTTAATTATTACTTGGATCCGTACAAGTCCGGTCCAGCCAAAGCCCGATGTTTTAGTCGGCCCAGCTAAGCCCAATGTTTTCTTAGAGGTAGGGTTGTCAAATCGCCGAGTTTGAGCTCTATAATTAGGCTTGCCCCCACAATGTGTTGAAAGCCCCCCCTCTTAATGTTTTATACTACCACTCTACTTGCCTTGAGTAGAGTGGCAATACATGGTGGCCCCCCGAAACCCAAAGTCTCTCTCCCGTTTTTATATTTTAATTTTTTAAATTACTGTTTTATACAATTATATTAATAATTACAATCCTTCTATTATTCTAAAAGTTTTTTTTATCTGTTTTTTACTTTTTTAGTTTTTAAAAATTACTAGTTAAGACTCATAGATTTTATAATTACAACTTTATACACATTTTTATATATTTTAAAATTACAATTTATACCCATTTTCATTTATTTTTATATACACCTCTTTTTAATTTTATAAAATTACAATCTTACACATTTGTTTTTTCAAATTACAGTCTTACATTCATTTTTTTTTTTTATATACACTATTTTGTGGGTGTGTGTGTGTATATATATATATATATATATATATATATATATATATACTCTTTTTCTTTCTTTTCTTGTTTTTAGTTTTTTCCTTAAAATTTTATATTTGTATGTTTTAATATATTTTAAAATTATTCTATTAGTACATATATTTCTATTTATATCTTATAATATTAAATTTTTTCTTTGTATTTTACATTTTAAAAAATTCCTTGCAACCGTATTCATGTAGTTAATTTTTTTTTAATTATTTATAAATAATAAAAATTCATCCATTAAGATTAAATAATATTTACTTAACAAATAATAAAATTGTAACTATTTATTATTCTAATATCCATTCCAAGAAAGATCTTATCTATTAAAAAACGGTTTAGTAAAAGAATGAAAATTTTAAATAGACCTTTGCAAACTAATTGACAAAAAGATAATATTCTTTTATTTATTTTTACTGATTTTGCATAATACTGTGTATTTTCCTAGCACCCTCCATTTAAGGGTATTTTTTTCTTTTGAATCTAACACTTAGGTATGTGAATTGAGCACAGGTTGAAGGACACATTACACAAGTCGGATTTGTTAAATCAATTCAACCATGCATAAATATGCTCATCTTATAGTCTAGTTGTTCTCTTGAAAGTTTGTTGACTTGTTTTTTTTCGATTGTTTTTGAAAACATTCCGAACTTAAAAACTTAGTGAAAAAAAATTTCAAGTGTAACAACGTATTTGAAAAATCACACTTGTCCTATGTACATTGAATTTCACCTCAAATACAAAATTTCAAGAATAAAATTATATGTTTTTTATACTAATCTTAAAAATATCTGTCACGTGTTAAAATGGTCCTCTATCAATTGGATGGTTTAAACTTCTCTTATCATTTATCAATATGAGAAGCCAATGCAATTAAAATTGGCGAGACACACTAGAATATTTATAATGGTTTTTGATTTAATTTGGCCCCCCAAGAAAAATTTCCTGGCTCCACCCCTAGCTCTGTTATGACTATGTTTATATATATATATATATATCTTATACAACTATATTTCTATACCATGTATTATACATTAATATTAAGTATACATATTAATTTATTTTATAATATTTAATAATAATGATTAGTTGCAATATTAATATATTTGGACCACGCCGAACTTTTTTTTTTGGGGGTGAGTTGAACCTTTTGTGAGCCGAGTTTTTTACAAGCTAGATCTGAGCCCAAAATAAGTAACGAGCTTGGCCCCAAAATATTTTAACGAGGCTGAGTCGTGCTCAGGATTTACAAGGCCAAGTCGACGGGCAAAGCTGGGCTTGGCTCAGCTCATTTACAGTCCTACTAAGCCCAAAGTTGTGTTAGACAAGACTTGTAATGTTTTAGACGGGCAAAGCTGGGCTTGGTAGCGCTTATGGGCTAGTGCTTACCCATAAGCACTAGAGGAAGGCTACCCATAAGAAGAAGCTGGAGCAACTTCTCCCAAGCTCTTATGCGTTGAGCTATTTCACAACTTTAGTATTTTTTTAAAATACATATTTTACCCCTTACACTTTCATAAGCACTTAAGTAAATGTTATTTTTAAACTTTAATAATATTTTTATAATACCTATTTTACCCCTAAACTTTCATAAACACTTAAATAAATGTATTTACCAAACGCTATTTGCTTCAAATAAACAGTTTATTGTTGCTATGGATAAGTGCTCCCATTGAGCAACTTATCTAATCTAATGAGTGCTTATCCACAGTACAAAGCAAGGCAAACGCAGCCTTAGTAATTGTTTTACTTTGTCTCTATCTCTGCCCGTTATCAGCCCAACTTATATAAATCGAATGGAGAGATCCGGATCCGGATCCGGATCCTCAATGCAAAATTTTTCGCAAATGATCGTAGAGTGCTCAGATATACAAACAGAGAAGCACGGACAATCTTTGTCTGAACCGGGTCCACATTTTTTTCTTAACTCGAATAATTAAAAGTAAATTTGTCGGGTCCCACGCATCCTTTGGTGGCAGATCATAAAGATGGACCAGTAAATTTGTCGTAAGAAGCGTTAGTAATTACTAATTGGCCCATCAAGACGGACGCTCCGGCAGTTTCCACTTTCTCTTCGAGGCAAGTTCTTAGTTCTTACATAAACGGAAATTTTCCTAGTCTTAAAATATCTTTTTTCTTTCGAACATTTTCGTAAATAACAAACAAGAAAAGGGTGATTTTCATCATTTAGTAATCCGACAACACCGGATTGGAGTCTATAGTGTGTTTCCAATACTTATTTACATTCGGTGTATTCCCTCCCCCTCTGTGAATCTATACCCCTCATTCGGGTACATCCCAACACGTGTACGATACGATTAAAGAACGTGTAACTCGTGTCGAGCAAGTCAGGAGTTTACAATTAAACCCAAATTCCAAAATTTCCCGCTCGTTGTATAATCTTAATTCTTTTCTTCAGCCTAATCGCTTCCGGTAAAATGGTCGTTGCTCTCTCTCTCTCTCTCTCTCTTAAATTTTTTAATTATTGTTGTTATTTCTGTTCAAATCACTGTGAATAGAAAATTCAAAAAGACATTTCTTTCTGCAACTCCATTTGTTGTTGTTGTTGTTGTTTTGATTTTGTCTTGGAATCTGATTGATTTTCTTCTTGAAACTCATCTCGCCTTCGATTTTGTTGATCTGCAAATGGATGAAAGTGAGAATAAGAACATGGAAGTGGACAGACTCCATCTCATCGATTTTTCATCTGAAGATGATTTCCTCATTGCTTCGCCTTCCGGTAGCAATTTAGGGGATCTTCAAGCATCAGGTTCTTTTTTATCTCATCTATTTTATCTTGATCGATTACAAACATTGATGAATTTCTTTTGACATAAGTTAGGAGTTTTTAGCATAATTATTAAGTCTGGTTTGATTAGGGTTACTTTACCATTTCTTTTTGTTGATTATTGTTTGTTCTAGGGTTTGAGAAGTTTTTACGAACGCGCGATTGTCGTTGATGTATGATATTATAGCCGATTAATAATCATCGGACTTAGTTCTTAGTAACGCAGGGATTCTTTCTGGGTTTTGAATTGTTTTATTTGCCTCATGGTTGAATACTTTAGTTTACAAGTCTCAGCGTTTGGTTAATGTAATTCGATGTTTCAAATATTTGGGTCTTTTACAATATTGAGTGGTCCCTCTGATACACTTCACTGCAAGAATGGGTGTAGCAAAACAGCTTATTGGTTCTTTGTCTTATTACTGATTTTTTAGTAAAATTCTGGATGAAGAGCTGTGAGAAAGTGGACAATTGTGCAATTATTACATTTTTCAGTGAAGGCAAAAACGAACCGGATCAGGTATCTCTTTGCACACGAGCCCTGATCTGCAGCAGAAGATCTTTATCGAACCGGAAGTCGTCCCATGTCGGTGTATGTGTTATTACTAGAACCACACAATGATTTCCATACTCAAACAACCTAGGGCTATTGTATGGAACTCCAAAAGCAAAAGCAGATCTCTCTAGGGAAGAAGAGATGGAGAGAGAGAGAGAGAGAGAGAGAGAGGAGTCTTGTAGATATAGAAGACTCAACTCAACTCCTATATATACTCAACCTCCTTATCCCCTATGGATTAGGACCCACATAAGGCCAGTTATACAAGCTGCCTAATATGGACATCCCTAGTGGGCCAAGCGGGTCAACCCAATCGTTATATCCAACATTCAAGTTGCAATCTAAATTGATTGTTTGAAGGTCGATGAGATGAGTTAAATATTCTTCTTTGCTTTCTGTATCTATGATTAGATGTTTGGTACTACTTAATTAAAATTGGTTGGAGGATCATGGTTGTGCTAATAATCCATCAATATTCCTCAGGAATCGTCAACTTTTGTTATAAAGTTTCGTGGAACGAGATTGACATATAGTATTTGCTGTTCTTGGTTTCTTTGTTGCATTAATGCATAATTTGGATTAATTACTGAACTTAAGGAATTTGGCCAACTGAATGTTATGATCAATGCCACCCGAAACAACAAAACTATTTTAATCTAATGAGATGCATGCACAAAAGCATGTGATGATCGATGGATGGCATTTCTTGGCATTTTTTTTTTAAATGTTTTTTGGGGTTAATTATTTCACAAATAGCTTTATCTTGTACAATCTGCAGACTTCCGTGAATAATTGCCTTACATAGTGTTTGCTCCCTAGCATATTACTCCCTTTCTTCTTCTTTTTTTATGTCTTTGTTTGGTGGGTTAATTTTCTTGGTTTTCTCAAACATAAGTCATGTGATAATGGTAAATGATGCCATTAGGATTAGTACTGGTCTCATGTTGAAAGATGTGTCATTTACTGCTTTTGCATGTATATGAGTACATATTTCCTTTTATTTCTTACTCATCATCAACAAAAATGTCTTTCTTAATTACATGGGTTTGGCAACATTAATCCTGTTCCGTTATACCAATCTGTCAAGAATCATATCTTCAGTTTTTTTTTTTCTTCATATTATTTTTGACCAACGACATCAATGTCCTTTTTGACCTTCTTTAACCCTTTCGGATCCTTTAATTTGCAACCTCTCACATCGTTGTCTTTATATGCCCAAACCATGTCAACCTACTTTATCTCCTACCTACTGTAGTACTCCTAGACTCTGTTGGATATGTCCATTGCTATATTTTCATATATTTTACATTCTCATACTTGTCTAAAATAATTTGCAAATAAATTCATTTTGATAGGATTTCCAAAAGAGCAAAAGGAGCACAATAGTTTTGAATCTTTTGTTGCCGGGAATACTCGGGGGAAGAAGGATTCAGTAGATATCCTTGAGCAAAGGGAACAGGTGGCCCAGTTGTTTGTTTCCCACGAACCAGAAAGAACAAGAAAAACTGGCAAGTGTAACTTGCGAAAAAGTTTAGCCTGGGATAGTGCCTTCTTCACAAGTGCAGGTATGCATTTATATACAAGTGAAACCTTAAAATCTTCTGAGAACAATACGACTCAAATGCTTCTGTATTTTGAGCAAATTTAAACTTTCAATTTGTGGTCATGAAAAATTCCTTCTATCATCTGCTCAGGAGTTCTGGAGCCAGAAGAGCTGACGATCATAAATAATGGATTCCAGAAGGTTGATTTACATTTTTTGCCTGGAATTGAAGAAGATATCCGGAGTTCTGCCGAATCAAACTCTACATTAGATAGTGATAGTTTAACTTTGGAAAGCCTTGAGGTTGATTTATTTGAAGATGTAAGAGCCTCCATCCAGAGATCTAGTAAAACGTTTAATGTGGCATGCTCAACTAGCAAATCAGGATTGGGAAAAAAAAGCACAGAAAATATTCATAGTAAGTACTCTGCTAATTCAGTGCTTGTATTATGTAGAAGTAAGAAAAGTTGCTATATGTAGTAACTGTTCTCAGAGAAACACATTTTACAGTTTTTCTTCTACACATTCTTTAAAAGTTTTCTTCTTTTAAATACCGATGCTTCTTCCTTTCAGCTTCAAAGAAACCAGACACTGCTTCTCAAGATAGGGTAAGTTCTCTTAATATCCAGTAGTCGGTTTTGGTTTATGTTTGAGAATTTCTAACGTTGTTTCTACCAACTTTAGGCGAAGCCTGTGTACGCTTCCAAGAGGCAAATTTTTAGCGTGCAAGGAACAGAGAAAATGAAGGAGGCTTCTGTTCGTCAACGACCTGTACAGGTATGTATTATTAAGCAGAACAAATAAATTATTCTTCATGGTATGCTATGCTATGAAATGGGCAGTTGTCAGCTGATAATGATATAATTTGTGCTAAAGCCTATAGTGGGTGTTACTCCTAATAACAGTCTTGAACCCTTAAAGCCTATAGTAGTCATCGAACCAAAATGTTTTCCATGAATTATGCCTTAACTGATGTAACTGTTCATTAAATAAAGCCTGCTGCAAGAAGTGGAGTGCCAAATTCATCCTCTCTCAAGCCACCCAAGATATCTAGCAGGGCGAACCCCATCACAACAGAACCAACCAAAAGAGCTTCTTTGGGTGCCAGACGGGTCAAAATGGAAAATACTACTGCGAATACCGCCTCTGGTAAAAAGATTTTTCATTATCCAGACTATTTTCGTTTGCTGATACAGAACAAACTTGCTTTTTAAGCGTATTTTAACATCAAGTGTACTGTGATAGTTGCAGGTACGGCAGGTTTGGCGTCTAAGAAACCTCATTCAGGTTATACATGCACTGTTACGCCTAAGTCTTCCTCATCGTCTAGATCCTCTTCAGGTTCTCCAATTGCTGCCAAGATGGAGTCAACAGTTTCTTGCTCTTCGAACAACAGTTCTGGCCGTGCTTCATCTGATTCCACTTGTAAATCTCCCTTGAGTTCGACAAAAAGAAAAGTTGATTCCAGAAATGTTAATCTGGCTTCGCCTGTTTCAACCATTCAAACTCCGCTGAGGACATCATCAAGAAGCAAAACTGATTCCGGCAATTATTGTCTTTCAACTTATCTAACGTCCATGTCCAAGCTCCCTTCTAGCATATCACCTGCTAGCTCCATTGATGGGTGGTCCTCTGAGTCATCATCATCGACTTCGACTATCAACCAAAGATCTAATCGCTCCAAATCAAGCCTTGATACTAGTTCTTCCAGTGTTATCTCATCAGTACCGCGGAACCATCATCAAGATCAACCATGTGATGGACCTGAACATAAGGGAACAGGCTTGCCGAGTCAACATGTGAAGAAAGGCTTGATGGAAACTGGTACATTCTCAAATCGAGCTTCCACAAATGTTTCTAGAAGCTTTAAACCCTCGGGCCTTCGAATGCCATCACCAAAGATTGGGTTTTTCGATGCGGTTAGTTCTGTTTTTCCTTGTTAACTGGTGCATTTTTTATTTCAAAAAAAAAATTTAGCTATCCTACGTTGGACAGTAACTTTGGATAATTGTTTATTCGCAATTATGTTGTGAAATTGCTTTAATTTTTCAGGAGAAACACGTGGTTCGAACTCCGAATGGAAATTTGCAATTGCAGCCTGGAGTAAGAAGTGGTTTGCATAAGATTGGAGGTGGAGTTGGTAATGTTAATGGGGGTATATCATATAAAACAAAGCCTGGTAAGCTTCAACCTGAAAGGACTGTAATTGGGATTGGGAACCAGCATCCTGCTTCAAGCATGAGATCTATATCTCTTCTTGCACAGCTTCAAGAACCATCTGATGCTTCCGCAGTGGTGTTTGGTTCAGAGACTACAGAAATTTTTCCTACCATATCCATGAATGCTGAAAACAAATTATCTTCTGAACCCAGAAAGGATAGTCACTTAAAAACTAGGGAAGAAGAAGTGGAAGGGTTTGATGTAGCTAATCATGGCATGGGTTCCAGTGATCATGGCGATTTGATGAAGAAAGTAAGTCCCACGGAAGATAGACTTGATTTCTGTTGGGATGCAAGTTTTTCTATCATTTGCGAAAGCTTAAAGCCGTCCAAGAAAGGGATAAAAGAGGTGATATATGGGAAACAAAGTGACGATGATACTCAGGATAACTTGCATTCGGTCGAAAGTACTGAAAAGGAAAATTTATACCATTTTAAAGAGCAAGTTGATGGTTTGAGCAGTCAGGTGGATGCGATGGATCTCAACAGAAATCCGTTGAAAGAACTCGTTCAGATGAAAGGCCCCTCTTTTTCTCATTTTGGTGCCAATGAGGCAGATTCTGATGATAGAGTCATCTTGCTCCAATGAATTCCTTGTTCTTCTTCATGGTCCAAAAGAGGATTTTCTAAAGGTTTTGTCAAGGCCTGCTGCACCACTCTCCCCTTCACCTACTTATGCCCAACACAAGGACTCCTCCAGCAGCTAAAGATTCTTTTTGCAATAGGAGTGGGGGTAATTCAGTTTTCAGCAGAATCAACAATGGAGAAGATGGTAGTGAGGGGGGACTCAAAATTTCCGGACTCTGCACACTGAAAGAAAATAGCTAATTTGTTAAAGTTAAAATAGTTTTTCCTTTAGGAAATTCTACAAGGTTAGTAACTTAAGTTCCTATTGTTGGTTTTTGTCATAAACATGACCAGAATTAGTGAGGTTTTTTGCTTTTATTATTATTATTATTAGTGGAAAAAGTAATGAGGCGGTCAAGATGAGTAATATTCTGCTGATAAGGACCAGTTAATCACCTTTATTTTTCATTCCAAATGGCATATTGCATGTGCAAACTGCAGAGAAATTGCCAGAAATTTCTAAACCATATGGATATCTTCAGGTTCAACACATACTTTTTGTTAGGCCCAACTACTTGAAATATCGACGTCTAAAGTACTGATAATCGTTTCAACCCCGATGAAGTGCCGGCCTGGTATGCAGCCCGTGGCACGGCTGCTGTGCTTGTGTCTCAACCTGTCCACCTTGCTAGGGATAACCTGTCCACTTTACTAGGGATCTACTTGTGTCTCAACCTGTTTACCTTGCTAGGGATAACCTGTCCACGTTACTAGGGATTTATATCGTGCTCAATTTAGTATTCACGCGGCACGCGGCTGGCATGCTTGGATTTCAGCCTGTCCACCTTGTATTGGGGCAGGCGTGGATTTCAGCTTGTCCACCTTGTACTGAAGCAGGCTGGATTTCAGCTTGTCCACCTTGTATCGAGGCAGGCTGAACTGTGCCATGCCCGTGCTGCAAAACCCAGACATGCCGATACAGCCCATGACCTGTGCCTCTGCCAGCACAGCTCATCACGGCCATGGACAACCCACCCTACAGTAGGACTTACAAGTCCCATGTGCTATGACAGCAGTTTATAATTAGGGTGCGTAGCCAAAAGTTGGTACACCCCTTTAGATCATCATGCCAACAATAGGTTTGATCCCCAACAGAGAGTACACAATATTCAGGTAGCATTCAGGGAATACGCTGGTTGCTTCTCGGTTTTAAATGTCATAACTAACATTAAGGCTTTATGATTATGATTTTCGCAAAGAAGCAATTCCTCTGCTTTTATAGTTACTGATGATTATGAGCAGCACAGCAAAAACTTCACCAAACAGTTTTGATTCATAAAAAGATCTTCGGAAAAGCAGAGAAGAGAAGCCACTTCTTGCTTTTGACAGCAATTCTTTGAAAGCCAAACTAGTTTTAAGGTGGAAAGGGATCTCATTTCAGAGGCATACATACATTGCATGCATCACAAAAAGAAATTCCAATAACCTAAGTAATATGTAGACACCAAGTACTGACTAGAAAGAAGCTTACAAGTAAACAATAACACATTAAGACGATATGCTTAGTAAATGCAAGTAGAAAAACAAAAACAGACTTGACTTCCTTTTGTCATCTCTAAAGGAGGGCAGAATAAGGTTCTCGCATCAAAAGAGAGGGTCCTAACTTCTAAAGTAATAGCTGGAAAAAGGAAGAAAACAAAGCTTGTTCAACAAATCCCCACTTCACTAAAGAGTTGCAGACATAATCTCAAATGAAGAATCAAAAGTGTGCAGGCAAGGGGGAGAGAAGCTCCATCATCCCACCAAGCCTAAGACCTAGGCTTTTCTTTCTTTTCTTTGAAGAGAGCCAAAAGGGAGACACCTGATACCTTCACAACCTTGAATCTGACACCAGGAATATCTCCGACGGCATGCCCCTTGCGTCCGAATCCTGCAATCAACACCTCGTCCTGCACCAACACCATAAATCAATCCCTAAGTCAACAGATAATACATATAAACTGTGTAATTTATGACAGTAGAAACATTAAAATTATGCTGAAGTTTCTAAACATGGCTCACATTCTCTTCTATGTAGTTTAAGCAACCGTCGTTAGGTACAAAGGCAGCAATCTTCTTCCCATTCTTTATCAGCTGTACCCGAGCACATTTTCGGATAGCAGAGTTTGGCTGCTTAGCCTCAATCCCACTATATAAGTCAGAAAACCATTTATTAGGTTTCAGATAACGTGTACCATGCAGGACAGGTTAAAGAAACAAAATAACTAGAGCATGCAGCTTAGATCTCACATCTTTTCAAGAACAATGCCTTTCGCATGGGAAGATCCAGCAAATGGCTTCTTCCATTCATTCCCAAGATGGGACTTCTTGTAAGATTTGTCAGCCCACCTTTGCCTTCTGCGGTGGGACTTCAGCTTGCGACCAGCTCCCATTCCTCGCGTTTTCCTGTAGAACAATAATTTCTGTTCTGATAAACCAATCTCTATCCATAGTGGGGAGCAACATCAGGAAAGTAAACCAAAAGAAAAAGATAATTGAATAAACCCACCCATAGTTTTAAAAGCTCCTCACTTGTTGGAACTTTATTTCCACTGTGTGAATTGCAAGTGCAAATGCATATGAGCAAGTCATCTTGCATAGTTTTAGTGAGTTAACCACAACTTGAGTCAAGAATAAATGACCCAATTATCAATTTATAAAAATTCTGAATTCAGTAACTAGAAGTCTAGAACCCTTTTGTTGTTTAACCTAACACGTTAGTGTAGCTCTATTGAAGCAGAGAAAAGAAAAAAAAAATGCACAAGTTGAGAACACCATTCCTCATTTCAGTATACTCTCAAGCATAGTTCATAGTTCTATGGACCGGTCCAGTCCCAACCAACAATACAAAGTATGCATCGCAGGGTTATGAATCGGACTAGTACAACTGGCCCCGGTCTGGATCGGTCCAACTGGTCCGGTAGTATTTTGTTTATTTTTTTTTAAATTTGTGGATTGGATGGTCCAGAATAGTTTTGATCTGGACAGGTCCGATCAGTTCAGCAAACAGTCCGAATCTGGTACTTTTTTAAAAATTTGAAAATTTCATTTTTTTTGTACCGGATCCGGACCAGTATTGGCTGGGGCCAGTCCGTACCCGGTACATTAAACTGTGCTCTCAAACCGTAGAAACTAAAATTTAGTATGGGAATTCCAATTAGAGGTGACAATGGGTAGGGTTGAGACTTAAACGGGTTGGGTCAGGTTCGACCCATTTACCAACGGGTCAGGAAAACATGAACCCGAACCCAACCCGCCAATAAACAGGTTGAAACCTCCAACCCGTTTAAATTTTATTTTATTAATTAATTTAATTTTAAATTGGTAAAATTATTAAAATCATAAATCATCCAAATCACCTATTTAACATTATATTTTTAATAAATATTTAAAAAAATTTATTTAATAGTAAAAATATATTTTAATCTATCAAATATAAAAATAGTAAAATAGTAATACCCTATGAAAAAAAAATTTAGAATAATTCCAATAATAGTCTAAGCGATGTGCCGAATTCTAATAGGTAATACTGTGTTAAAATCTTTAAAAACAATTATAAACCTATGTAAACATATTAATATACAATTACAATCATGCACTTACATTACTTGTAAGTTATATAATAATTTATCACCCTACAAAATCAATAGAATATGGCAATAACATATATCAAGACCAAGAAACCTAATACAATAATTCATTAATGCAAATCCTAACAAATTAACAGAGAATTATCAATTTTCAAAACAGCAAATTAATATGCCTAGCAAGAAACGAAAACATAACCGTAAAACTCTCTTTAAGTTATAATTATATAGTCTTTGATATATAGTATGATTTGTTTTGGTAAGATTTGATATATAATATGATTACTATGTCTTAGTTGGGGTATATAAGACCCCATTAAAAAAAAAAAAACTAAATTAAACAAGTCCATGCAGGTTTGGCAGGTTGGGTTAGGTTTGACCCGTTTACCAACTGGTCGGCAAAACTCCAACCCAATTAATAAACGGGTCAACCCTAACCCGTTTAGTTGGGTTGGGTTGGGTCGTAAATTGCCAGCTCTAATTCCAGTCATTCAATAACTAGGTCTACATAATTTTTTACATGAATGAAAGCACATGGAGAATGATACAACAGCAATCTCCAAATATTTGACAAGTACTGTAAATAATTTCAAAAGAAATCTGATTTTTCATGCAGTGTGTAATCAAATTACAGGCATTTGCTGCCTAAAATCCCTATCAACTAATTGTTTACAAGTCAGTCATGTACATTAAATGATTAAAACCACCTATCACGTTCGGGAGAGATAATATGCAACCAAAATAATCAATAGGGTTTACTTCCATTCATCACTATACACCAATTTATGATTTAAGGCTACCCATATTGGCCAAAAGAAACTGTGTTAGTCCCATAATCACCATTTTATACAGATAAAAATACACTTAATCATTGCTTAAGACGGCCCCACGTCTCTCAGAAACCAAGGATTACAGTCTTTTCTTTTTCAATTACTAAGATTCATATCTAGAAATTATCAAGCTTATCTATCAAAACCAAATAAAGGGCCGTAGTGTAGAAAGGAATTAACAATAGCAAATGCGAGAATAAAACTTCACTACATTAAACCGCTTACTAAGAACATCAACCGTTTTGGAAATATTTCCAGCAAAGATTAAGCTAAACTAAAATGCACAGCCCCTAACACGGCGAAGCAATTATTAAACGTTAATATAAATAGCATCTTCAAAGCCCTAGATCCAAAACTAAAATCCCTAATAAACCATCAGATCTCAACTATTGGAACCCTAGAATCCGATCGAAAGCAATAGAATCACCATCACAATGGACGGGAACGAATAGAAGAATCGATTGACAGGGTAATCCGCAATAACATAGAATTACACAGAAGAAAATCGAAGGATTCTTACCCCATGATTGCTGTAAGAAGATCCTCGACTGTAACAGAAGTGAATGAGCTTCAAAGTCACTGGTCGCCGAAAGAAAAAAAAACCCTACCCTAGCAATGAGGATAGAAGTATCGAATATATACTGTTTTGACAATCAAAACTTTATATCCTATCTTTCATATTTTCCCCAAATATTTTTATAAATTCAAATTTTGACTCTAGCCTCGTTATATTATCTTTTCTTTTTTTTTTTTTTATTTGGTCTTAACCACGTGATGTCCCCACACCCACATAGGTGCGGGACTAATCCAGTCCAAGGCGGGAGCATTAAAGGTAAATCTTTGGCCACGAGTGCTTCTAGCGGAATTCGAACTCTAGACTTACCTTTGGAGACTCCCACTAGAGCTCAGCTTGCTATCAACTGAACCACACATAGGTAGTTTGTTATATTATCACTGTGGTCTTAATTTCCGGTTTGTTATATTATCACTATGGTCTTAATTTTCCCTAGTAAAACCAATTTCAACTAGGGTTCGCAATGAGCTTGGTGATCACCTCGGTCCTATGTTTGGCTGAGCTTGGACAAGGGTAATTAGCCTGTAAGGTTGGACTGAGCTGAAATTTAAGGTCCAATCGTTTTTATTGGGTCAAGCTCTGGTTTACATTAGATTGGTCCGACCTGAGGATTTATCAATACATGTGCATAATTACAAATTAATTAAAATTTTGATGTCCCATTTTATAAGTTTGGAATTCTAAGTTTTCATTTGTCAAAATTTATATTTTATTTAGAAATCACTAAAATTTATTTTAAATTGTCAAAACCATTAGAGTTCTAACTAGTAAAATTTTAGGTTTGGGTTGGATCAGGCTTAGGCTTGGCAAATGATACCATGGGTGCGCTAAGGCAAACATTGTTAAACCCAAAGCTCGGGCTCAGGCTGGGTTTGGGCCAACATAATCCACTTATAGTTAGACTCTGGCCTGGCCTGTTCTGTGCCCGACCCTTTGCCACCCCTAATTTAACCAATGACGTTACATGTTTTCACTAAGGCCTCGTTCGTCTGTCATTTTGGGAATGCATTCCAAGACTTAGAATGAGTTCTCACAGATAAATAATCTTTTGGCTAACAAAGACAAAATGAGTTCTCCCAAAATGAGAATAAGAAAATATCCTTTATCACATAATTACCTCCAACCCTAATTTTAGATTTTAAGAACGAGTTTTGAGTTTTTGCAATAAGAAACTTATAAATAAAGTGAGTAGTTGCAAACTTGTAAATATGCTCTTTTTATTACAACTATTTTGAGTGTTATTACCACATTTAAAAAGATACAAGGGTGCAAAGATTATATGTAGCTATGTGATTATATTAAAGAAAAGAAATTAAAAAATTTGGTTAAAATTCATGTTAGTACATACTAACCAATTAGGTCAGAACTCATTTTGTTACATACTAACCAAACACGACCAAAAACACAGACTTTCATATGACTTTTATTGATCTAGATAAAGACTATAATAGAGTATCTAAAACTTTGATCTCATAATTTTTGAGGGAGGTTTATGTAATTTACCTACCTTATTAAAAATCCCATTTAAGGATTTGTAGGTTAATTAACCCCTTCAATGACATGACAAAAATAAATCAACAAGACCCAAATATAGACATTTTAAAACCAAAATTCAAGGCATTAAGGCAACAATTGTTAAGCACCATTTGATGTTTTGATTAAAAACTACCTTGTTTTCTTTTTTTCTTTTTTTTTTACTCTTAAGCTTACTCCTTTAAAGTCATTTTTAATTTCAGGGTATGTGTTCACTCATAAAATTGTATAGAAAAAGGTCATTAAGTCATTTAAATAATTAAATGTGTGTATGTAATGTGACAAGCCCGACCCATATCTCGGCCCACACATGTATTAGTTTAGGTTGTTTATTTGTGATAAAGAATATTACTGATAAGTTTCTGTGAGGGTTCGGACCCTCAGCACAGCACCGATACTGTCCGCTTTGAGCTGAAATCTGCCTCAGCACAGCATCGATATTGTCCACTTTGAGCTGAAGTCTGCCTCAGCACAGCATCGATACTGTCCGCTTTGAGCCGAAATCTGCCTTAGCACAGCACCAATATTGTCCGCTTTGAGCCGAAATCTGCATGATTTTTAAAACACTTCAGTTATTGAAAGGTACGAACTCCCTTCTTAAGGACCGTACTTCAAATTTGTCTGCTACCGATGTGGGATGCCTTTCATGCCATCCCAGCCTACCAACATCCTATAGCCTGCCAACCCCCTCTTGGTCTCGCCCACATTGACACCCGCCCGGAACTGGACTCTACAATCTTCCCCACTAGTAGGTAGAATCATCCTTGGTTTTGATACCATCTGTGAAGATCGTCGCTGGAGCACATGATGTAATGCTTGTACTCTATGCATTATAACGAGCTACAAAAGTACAACACAAGGTACAAGCATTTCAACATGAGATACAAGCATTTAAGCACGGGGTACAAAAGCGCTCCGGCCTCTAGTCTAGCTTCGTGGACCAGACGAAATGCTCACAAGTTATAGTTGCTTTGAGAGTTTTAGTACAAATAGGTTGTTTCTTTCATTCTTTTATTTAGAGCCAATGTAGTGACCCGAACCCTTTAAAAGACATATTCTACCCTCATTATATTCTATTTTATTTTTGTAGGATTTTATTTAATTTATTTCATGTGTTAATATGTGGTTAAGGGGTTATTTAATATAAAATT
>JAUPMG010000013.1:11343703-11358372 GCA_031762675.1 Pachysandra terminalis | reverse complement strand
ATAAAAAATATATATATATATATATATATATATATATATATATATATATATTTTGATTTCATGAGGTTTTTGATAATTACAGTTAAATCTCTGAAATTTCAATAACATCTTTTGTTGAAAACCTCAAGAGAATCTGTCAACTAACGATGTCGAGTCATTGATTAAAATATCTTTTATAAACTTTTTTTTATTTATTTTTTATCTTTTTTTTCTCTTTGATGAATGATTCAAGTGTGATTTGGAGCTTTTAGACGAGAAATGAAGAAGGGTATTTTAGACCTAATGTTTATTCACTTTATCTCAAAATCGTTTATTTTAGTATATCAATCAATGGATGTCATTATAGCTTAAAAAACCTAGGGGGGTCCTAACTCCAATTGTCAAAAACCACACTGATCAAACCTTTGCTATTAAATCTATTCTTGTTGACCTTATTTATGGTGTACAAACGTTTAATGACTAAAATGCCCTTAGACTTAATGTGGTAATTAAAGACTATTCTTGTTGACCTTATTCATTTATCTTGCCATTCTTCTTGTGATAATTAATGACTAAAATGCTCATAGCTATAAAACCTTTGCTATTAAACCTATTCTTGTTGACCGTATTTAATTTATCTTTGCCTCTTGTGCACAGTCTGGTTGTTGCAAGCCCCCCACGGAGTGTGGCTATGTCTACATGAACGAGACTGCATGGAACCCCGGCGGAGGACTGGTCGGAGGCAACCTCGACTGTCAGAGATGGAACAACAACCAGGCGGAATTGTGTTACACCTGTGACTCCTGCAAGGCCGGCGTGTTGGCGAGCGTAAGGAGTAGCTGGAGGAAGGTCTCGGTGATCAACATCGTGGTGCTAGTCATCCTAGTAATTGTTTATGTGATTGGATGCGCCGCGTTCAGGAACAACAAGAGAATGGACAACGATGAACCTGGCGGCGAGACAACGATGACAAAGTCACACCCTAGTAGGCTTCAATTTTAGCTAACTTTGGTTGCTTTTAAGTGATACACATACATGTTAAACCTGCAATTTTCAGTTATTTTTTTTTTTTTTTCAAGTATAATATGTTTGTAGTTGTTTTGATTTCATTTTGAGATCAATTTGTGTATCTTTGAGTGAATGCACATGTTGTTGTGTTCATGTTATGTTTACAATTATAAATCCTTAGTTGAGAAGTTATGTTGTTGTGTTCATGTTATGTCAGATTGAACAATTCAATAGGACGAGTTATGATCCCAAGCCGATTCCAAAAATTGCTCAAGTTCTCTAACTTGATCGGATCGAATGATCCAACCCCTACATGAATTTATGATTTTAAAACAAAATTAGGCCATGTTTGGATCAGCCGACTCCAAGTCGGCGATCCAACTTGATCCGATACCGAATTTGAACACTATAGCAACTATTGACTTGACAAAAAGCTTTGGTGATGTATCATTTATAATTTCTTCAGAATTGATTTTTTCAAGTGTTCTGTAAAAATTACTTCATACGAAAATATAGCATTTCCTGAATTCCTACGAGGTAGTGATTTTAGGTATACAATACTCTCAACAGAAATTTTACTTGGGAAGCAGCGCGGCAAATCATCTTGCACATTTGACTCGGTCAATAACAAATAACAACTTCCATCAGACCTATGAAGTCCCCCCGAATTCCCTTAAGCATGTTCTTAGGGACGACTTCTTGGGTAGACATACCGCTCGCTTGGTTAAAGAGGAAACGACTTCTCACCAACCAAAAAAAAACAGAAATTTTATTTTATTGATCAAACTGATTTGATTAGAAACAATTTGAGAAAGTGGATAATGAAACAGTTTGAGAAGTGGGTAATCGACTATTTCAATGGAATCAGCACTATTCAGTCGGGATTATTGCATCTCATTAAGATTGCGTTTGGCCAGACTTTTCTTATGGATAAGCACTCCTTGGATAAGTCGCTCCATGGGAGCACTTATCCACGGCAACAATAAATTGCTTATTTAAAGAAAACAGCATTTGGTAAATACATTTATTCAAGTGCTTATAAAAGGTTAGAGGTAAATTATAAAAAAAGTTTAGAAATAACATTTATTTAAGTGCTTACAAAGAGAGTAAACTAGATATTTTAAAAATATTACTAAGTTGTGAAATAGCTTAATGCTAAGAGCTTTATGGGTATTCTTCCTCTGGTACTTATTGGTAAGCACTTACACATAAGCGCTATCAAACACATTTAATTTTAAAAAGTTCTTATATAAACTATACTCTGCAATAAGTGCTTATAGAAGCTGGCCCAAACGTAACCTAAATGTTTACAAAACCGCTAATGTGTGTGACTAAAATGTGTTTTGGTATACACAAATCACTATTACGACTCAATCCAAACACACACTTGGGTTCTATTAAAAAAAAAGACAAAAAAAAGTTCAATAAAATAATATCCAAAGATATTTGCCTCGGTAACCGGAGCCATGTCTCACAATAAGTTGTCACCACGGTCCTCACCAACAAACATCGTGCACAAGCACAAAAAATCATTAGACTGTCACTGCAGGAAATAGGAAGCGTATAAGGAACAGCCCGAGACATGTTGGAAGCAGAATTGAAGAAAGATTTCTCAGTTACCGTACAATTGGGAAGTGCGTGTTATTATAGAAGTTTTTTATTGTACAAACGGGTGGACTATTTCCAACGACTTTCTATTTTCAGTGCTGTTCTGGTCATGGAGTTGCAGAAGCCGTACGACACAGAAAATGGCTTGTGTGAAAGAAAGTTTACTTTTTTTTGAGATGGAATAGCAAAAATTGCAAGACATGGTGGGGCCACTAATGTGGGAGAGAATGAATGATCAATTTTTTTTTCCTTGCAATTTTAGTGGGAATTTCTTTCATCCTGCATTGCATTCGCCAGCATCTAAATTTACAAAAGTTGACATACATATATAAACTATAATTCGATTTAAATTGATTTGATTTAGATTATATAACTAAAGTATAGATTAGTTTTCGATTTAATTCAGTTTAACTGAGATTTCAATCCAAAATCTAACCGATCTAATTCGATTTTAAAATTTCAAAACCATAATCTAGAAACCCAACCCAAACCAATTCGAAGTTGGTTTAACATAACATAAAGATGGCTTATGATATAAGGACATAATTGAAAATTATGTCCAGAAATCTTATGATTTTCTTGCTAACCAAACACACAATTACATGATTTTCACTAATAATCATGTTTTTTCTTGCAACATCTAAACAGCTTCAGAAAATTTATTCACTTTCTTTCATATTTCTTTCATACATGTTAGTGTCTCACATTAACTTTCTTGCAAACTCTTGGTATCCAAACAGAGCCTTAAGGTTTAACTTTTCCAAAACTATTCGTGTAATAATGATCCCTTATTTGATGGCGTTGATCAAGCGGGCTAATTTAACCCCACTTTATACGCGGCGCTTGATTACGAGTTCGTGTACGCGTTTTGGGTATAGCCGCACACACTGAATCATTCAATAAAGCTATCACGGCTGTACAACAATCCCTTTCACGTGCCAGCTGAGAATCCACTAATCTCAATCAATACTAAAGATGGCTTATGATATAAGCCCTTCTTTGATGGTGTACCTAGTGAACGTGCCAATTATTAGGTGGATTGGACAATAAATTGTTGACCATTAGACTGCGTTCGGACCAGCTTTTATAAGTACTTATTGCAGCTTATAGCTTATATAAGCACCTTTTAAAATTAAATGTGTTTGGCAGCGCTTATAGGTAAGTGCTTACCCATAAGCACTAGATGAAGGCTACCCATAAGGAGAAGCTGCTCAGCTTATGCGTTAAGCTATTTCACAACTTTAGCAATAATTTTAAAATACCTATTTTACCCCTAAACTTTCATAAGCACTTAAATAAATATTATTTTTAAACTTTAATAATATTTTTATAATACCTATTTTACCCCTAAACTTTCATAAGCACTGAATTAAATGTATTTATCAAATGCTATTTTCTTCAAGTAAGCAGTTTATTGTTGTTGTGGATAAGTGCTCCCATCGAGCAACTTATCTAATGAGTGCTTATCCATAAACGCAAACCGGGCCAAATGCAGCCTTAGTTTAGTAGCAGTTTATAAGACAAAATAAAAAGTGTGATTGAAGAAACTATTTCTTCAAATGTTGAAGCTCTTCAAACTGGTCAAGTCTTTTGTTATTATAACAGAGACCTAGGCTTGAAACTTAAACAGCCAGCTTCTTAAATTGGTAAATTCTATGTTGACATAGGGAATTTTAGAATACGGTCAAAACAGATTTTTTGTTTGCGTAGTTACAAAGATAACTCCAATTGAACAAAAGCTACAAAGCTAATTCGACTCGAATTGGTAAATTCTCTCAAGGGATAAAATAGTTCAGAGTTAGCACCTGCAGTTCAGATGTGGAAGTCCATGTCGGGTTTTACTGTTGTTTGAATGCAAACCATTCTAAAATAATACCTGAAACAAAACAAAAATATCATATGGCATTAGTTCAAGATTTGAATTTCCCCATGCTATGTTTTGTGGGAAATAGTTCAATAACTCAAGCTAAGCTCAGTTGCAATCTTTGAATAGTTAATGATATATAAACACAAGTAAAAATTGATTTACATGAAGTTGATTGTTCATAGAATCATACCAGAACAAGAGTATTGAGATCCAAGAAATCATTTGGAACGACTTTATACGATACAATGCAGACAAATCCGAAATAGTGTTCAGCTACTCATCAACCAAAAAGACCACTCCATCCACTTTGCTGAAGTCATGTGTTGTATGATCCACCACCTATACAAAAAATAATAATAATAATAAAATTCAGATCATCCTAAAACCTTCAACATGAAAGCAACATCTTAACATATAAATAGATGTGCATGTTTACGTGATCGCCCTGTATCACAAAAGCAGTGTGAACGACACCATTGAGAGAGATCAGTCTACATCCATTTGGACTAGAATTTCTGCGTTTCAGCAGTATTTTGATGATAATAAATCAATCAAATAAGTATTTTCTGAATTAGCTGGGTTCACAACAGGAGTCCTGTTCAACCTTCCAGCATGTCAAAATCCATCTCCCTAGTTAAACCATCAGCTTCTATATCTTTACTCAACAACTCCATGGCTTCTTTGGTGTTTCCTCCTCCCTTCCAAACCTTCTACAGTGACGCAGCCATTCGTTCTAGTTTAACAACAACAACAACAATGATACCAGCTAGTTGGAGTGAAAAACATCAATCTGGTTCCACTAATTCAAAACTACATCTTCAGATAGATGTGTCTTCAAAACTTTTTTTAATCAATTTATCCAGATACTTTTTGGGTTTCCTATAGCCTCCTTGGATCCTTGACCTTGAGACACCTGCCTCACTTTCAATCCAAATTAATTTACTTCCAAACTCTTTTAAACGCATTTATTACAAACTATATTTTTTCAATTTTTTTGCTCAACATTATCACATTAAGCACAATCATCCTATGGATCTCCTGCTTTATTGTTGACCTAATTTCAATATGGTAATGTATTGCTGGTCTTACAGAAGTCATAAATTCTTCCTGTACGTTGATAAGAATGCCTCAGTCATATAACACTCTAGAAACAGGTATGCATTTTAGCTACTCAGCTCTATCCAAGAGCATCATCCTCTTAAATTTCTCCCCCCAACCACTACAATTGAGCTCAGGCCTTGGACATGATCAATTGTGAAATCTATCTATCCTTACTATCATCTCATGCCTATCCGTACGTTCCACTAAAGTATTTGGAACAACAATAGCAACTATTAGTAACTCCAACGCTAATTCAGCACAATTGAACTGCTTGAATGAGCTTTAATAGCTAAATGCATTGATAATAAATCCTCTATTTTTATTTCATGTGTAGCCTTTGTTGGAAATCATATAAAAGTTCCATTTATGCTCTGTATGTCACTAGGAAGAGAAGATAGGGTGTGTTAAAGAATCGAAGGAACAGCAAGTTGAACGTTTTGAGATATGTGTGAAATATTTATGACTAGTGCCCAACACATTCTAGGGATACAACAGAACCTTGATTAGCAGTGTGGTTCAGCCTAAATGTGAACTTGTAGCTCAATCAGAAGATGCTTATTTTCGGCTATACTCTGTTATTGGTTATATCCTTGCTTACTAGTCTATGTTATTTGTTTGTGGGACACCAAAAAGACAACAGATGGCTTTTAAAGATGAAGCAAAATAGAAAGAAATGGGCAAGTAATTTCAACGTCAACAATAGCTTTGCATGAAATAAGAATTTCAAAACAGTCGATCGTTCTTGCAATCAAACAAGAGAACGACTCTAATAAGGTTGAAGTTTCAACATACCTTCAGGATCAGAAATTAATAAAAGACTTAATTATGAATCATTGTCAACGAAATTTATCTAATATTTGTTGAGGCAATATGCGGGAAGAAAGGCTCTGAGATGCTTTATTATGCTTCAAAGCAAATGAAAGAGCTACCTTCATCTCACTCTCCCACAAGGTGGACCATAGACTTCCTCATGTAAGGACAGAATTGTATATTGGAAGTGAAAAGCCAGTATCGAATGGTAGTATGCAATCCTTTCCTCGTTATAAAATTCATAACACAAATTTCGTAAGCAATCGGCCAGTGTAAATGAGAGCAAAAAACAAAGTACCTTCTTTATGTATGAGTGAAAATGAGAGTATGCCCTTTTGACCCAAAAAAAAAAGTAAAAATCAACGGTCGGTGGATCAGAAAACCCTTCAAAGAGCACAAAGTGAGGCATTTTACTCTAAGCTCAAGTAGATAGAAAAATATTTCTACAAATAAAAGGCTCCCTGTTAAACCAACATATTTATAAACCCATAACATCACAACACTTGATTCACTCATAGCCTCAGTTCACTTTTTAATTATGATCCTATTCGACTTTATTAGCACTCAAAAGTATCATATGATGTGAGGTAGAACTCTACAACCTGTTTCATGTTGCTAGACAAAATCTTAAACAGAATTCAAGAGGTGAAGGTCTCTGTGATAATTACATCAATGAATGATATAGCAAGGTCCATCCCCACACTTAAGGAGCCAATCAATGTTAGAACTAAGGAAAGCAGATTCTGAAGCAAGAATTATATTCCTAAAACTTGGTCCTGTAATTTTCAGTAAATAGAGCAGAAAAAGTGGTGTACATAGCAAAAGAACACATAATGAGCAGGCAAATGCATATAAAATAGATACAATTGCAGACAAATTGAAGTGGAAAGGTAGAGATAGATGCTCACATTGGTATTACTTAGTTCTAAATTGTAGAAATCCATTGCCTCAGCCAGGAATAAAGGTCCTGCATGCCATGTTCCAAGGTTTAGTTTCAGAAACTTTGGACCCGTAATTCTGAAAACACAAACATCATCGGGAACAGGAGGCACATAATAATGACCACAAAGTGACTGTACAACTTTCTTGCCATGGAAATCCTTGGTTGTAACCAGATCCAAGATGGACGACTTGGCCACTCCAAGGTACCAATCGTCACCACCAATGGAACCGAGGCACTGAGTCACACTTGCATGGTGTGTAATCGCAGAAAACTTGAGCGGTCTAGTTTCAAGATGCATGATGTAGAGCCTGTTTACATGAAAGACGGTTTGTTATGAACTCTTCTTCATTAACTGTAGTGTTAATTTCTATTTATTTATTTTTCACTTCTTTTTTTCTTTTTTGAAGGATTCATCTTGCAGAGTTACATAGCCTTACTGCAATCATGACCAGTTCGTAACTGAGTAAATATAAGCAATAACTAATTAAAATTCAGGTAATATGTCAAACAGCATTTGGCACTCATCTGACAATGAATTCCAATGATTTTCCCAAGAATAACATCAATTAAAAAAAAAAAGGAAAGAAAAGAAAATGTTCCCCAACAAATTTGTGATTCCAATTTGACTATTTTTTTTTCATTGGACTGTAGAAAGTCTAATGTTTCCATCTTGCAAAGAGCATATTTAACATTTAAGTTGAATTCGATCATTCTTTATCTACAGAATTTTGTCATTGTATTGTGAATTTTTAGGTCTGATGGAAAACTTGTAATTTACTCAAAATAGGATTGGACGTAGCGCTGTAATAAATAAGGCATTAGGGCTGGCTGTAACGGGTTCTACTCAGTTCAGGCTCAGCCCAAACTGAAATCGGCTGGTCCGAAACCAGCCCAACCCGAACTCAAACTAAACCTATTGAGTCCGAACCCAACCCTAACTCAATTTGTTGAGTTCGGATCAGCCGAAATTAACTGAAAAGGCTACAAAAGAAAATTAAAAAAGAAGAAAAAAATATTTTCGTGAAGGTAATACAACAAATATATATATATATATCTTGGTCAGGTCCATATTGAAAAGGCTAAAAAAAGTTACAAAATAAAAAAGGATAAACTTATATTTTCGTAAAGTTATATAACATTAATTATATATATAGCCTTTGTATATATTTCAAACTATACAAGCTTTAGCTGGAACTCAACGTCAGGTTCAAAACTGAGCCCAACCTGAACCCAAACCAAAACTAACTCACGAGTTCAGGATCATATTCAAGTTGGGTCAGGTGGACTTTGGGCAGCCCGGGCCATACAGTCCTAATTGGATGTTACTAAATACTGCTTTTTATTTGTCATTTTTTTCCTACTTCCACAAAATTGGTTTACATTCATCCCCAACTTATAACCATTTCTGTTTAATGAGAATCAATCTTTAAACATTTAATTTCCATCCTTCAACTTATAAACATTTGTTGCTTAATGTGAATTGGTTTTAACTGGTTTAAGCAGTAACTCTACCAATCTAATAAAATATGGATATCATGTTATGTTGATCCATGTTGTGATCCAGGTTCTAAACCATTGCGATATATAGTCTTTAAACCTTGTACTTAAAATTAATAATGGTGTGGAACTAGCATCACCAAGAAGACACACACACACAACACACACACACACACAGACACACACAGACACACACACACACACACACAGGCGCACACACACACAGAGATGGAAACAATACATTCACTGGATTGTTTTAAGGGAACTACTTATTTGCGGTAACTCCCCCTTCTTCCATTCCAAATAAGTGGATCTAATTCTTAAAGGCTAAATCTAATAGTTGCCATACCTTAGAGGCCATGAAATCTAAAAAGATTCTATTTTGAAGAAAATATATCAGGAAGCAAACTACATAAAAAGGCCTTGCATCAAAGCTAAGAAACAGTTCAGTCAGCATGCTATGCATATAAAAACCTAAAATTTTATCTCAATGAGAAACGAAGTCATAATCTGAATATAAATATTTGACTTACTTGACTTTACAAAAGCAGTAACTCGAATCAATCACAAAGATAATCAATGAAAAATCATATACACAAACACACTAGAGAGAGAGAGAGAGAGAGAGAGAGAGAGATGCATAATCAACTCCGATGCTTCTCCTTTATGCTTTTTCCAGATCTAAAGCTAGCAGAAACCCGAAGGAATCACAAAGGTAGCAAATGAAAGATCGTACCCAGTTCATCGCTTTATACAGAGAAACACGGTAGAGATAGAGAGAGGTATCTGCTTAGCACCAAAACTTCTCCACCGTGATTTCTCTGTATAAACAGACGCAATGGATCGCAGTATCAACAGTTTAGATCATCAAAATACCAAACAAACGAGGCCTAGATTGTTGAAGATGGCGATCTAGGGTGTTTAGTACCATTTTGGGTAAATATATAGATAGAAGCTCGGGATACCTAAGCCATCTTCCTCCCTCTAAAGAGAAGGCACTCCAGGGTTTTCACTTTTCAGAAACCATTTAGGGTATATTTATAGACGAGAGCCCTAGATTCTTACGTTTTCTTTCTGAAAACCCTAGCGACAGAGGATCGTCATCAACAGCCGTGCAATGAGGTCAACGTGTTGTGACAGCAAGGTCGATCGTGATGTGATCCCAGCCGTCCAATCAATGTCTTAAAAATTAATCAACCTGATTTGATCAGCGGTTCAGATAAGCTAATCAGGTTGAACTTTGACAGAGTATGTCCTATCAATGAACGTGAGCAATACATGTGATGTGATCTTCCGATGGGAAACGCACCTTGGTATCCCTCGACTGAGATCCAGCCGTGCATCTCGAGGCCCGAACTCGTCACCGTCCGGAGACGCTTCGATGACCTGACCGAACTCTTCGAAACTCGTCGGAGTTGCTTCGATCGCCTTCAGCTTCACCACCGCCGGCATACTTGCTTCGCTGGAACGATCCAACTGGAGCAACGGAGCAATTACTGCTGGAAAATAGCAAAACAAAGAGAACAAATCCAAACTTAATTTTCTTTCTCCTTCTCTTGATTTCGAGATGCTTACGGAATGAAACTGAAGCTACAATCGGAATTTGAACTCGAGAATTTATTGATTGCTTGAGTTCTTTCCAATCGGAAATTCGTGATTAGATTTCTCAGAAGAGAGAGAGAGAGAGAATGAAATTTATTTACAAAACCTACCTTCATTGTTATCTGCAATCGATCTTCTCCTCCGTGAAAGATATACGCCACCTCTTCGTCTCCACAAGGAATCAAAGCTCACTTGTCCAACAACCACAGGTGCAGTTAAAGTAATCTCTCCTAAATTTAGAGAGGAATCACGGGAGATAATACGAGCGATCTGCAGAGCCTTCATGGAAGATAAAGAGAGGAAGAAGAGGGGATGAGGATCGAGAGTTTCAGAAAGAGAGTAAGAGTCGAAGAAGGGGTGGCAACGGGCCGGGCTAGATCGGACTCGAGCCGGGTCATACTCTACAAGAGCACTTTTGTTAGCCCAAGTCAGACCCGGTCAGAGCTTCAGACTTAACATTGTCTGTCCAAGCCTACCCATTGTATCATTAGCCCAGCCGGAGCCCGCCATGTTTGCTAGAGCTGGCAATTTACGACCCAACCGCCAACTCGACCCGACCCGACTAAGTGGGTTAGGGTTGACCAGTTTATTAAATGGGTTGTGCTCGGGTCTAGGTTTTGTCGACCCATTGGTAAACAGGTTAAATTGGATCCAACCCGCCAAACCCGCGTTGACCTGTTTATTATTATTTTTTATTACAATATTTATTAAAAATATAATGTTAAATAGGATGTTTTTATTATTTTTTATAATATTTATTAAAAATATAATGTTAAATAGGATGATTTACAATTTTATTAATTTAAAATTAAAATAAATACATAATTAATTAAAATTTAAACAGGTTGACAGGTTCGACCCGTTTATGGGAGGGTTGGGTTCAGGTTGAGGTTTTCCTGTCCCGTTGGTAAATGGGTCGAACCCGATCCAACCCGTTTAAGCCTCAACCTATTACAACCCGACCCATTGCCACCTCTAATGTTTACCCAAATGGAATAAGAATTCTACTATTTTGTTAGTACTAGTGACGGGTTTGTAAAAGACCAAATATATTATAATGAACTTTACAACTAATACAATTGAACCAATACAACCAGCTTTCCAGAGAAATAGGTAAGGAGAGCCTGTCTCAAGATAGCCTAAACCGTCGCATAATCGTTCTGTCAAAAGTGTTACTTCTCAAACGTCACTTGTGAATAAGACAAAGAAAAGTGACAAGGGGGAAAAAGAATATTGCAATAACTGAAAGGTCAGTTTGAATGCATATCTGTAATTACCTAGATCCACTAAGAGAATATCCACACTTAATGATTTAATTTTTTTTCCAGATTTAAGGGTATTTTTCGGCATTTATTTAATATATATGTATTATTATAATTGCTAATTTGATTTATAAGAGTTACTATTTAATAGTTGGGGTTACTTTGATATTATGGATACTATGGGGTTTTGTTTTGGAAGTATAGGCTGTGATTTAGATGAGTTTATAAGAGAGGATTTAGGGTTTCATTCTCTCCTATTGCTCTGAATTTTAGATCTGAACTTCTGTGAGAGGCTGGAGAGAAGAAGAGAGGAAGAAGACGACAACTTTGTGAAGGATTTTGACGCCGAAGTAAGTGAACGCGAAGATGATCGCAGCCTGTATTCGCTAGACGAAAAATGTTCCTAAGAGTGCTAAGAAACTCTACTTGAATCAGGTAAGTTGCGTAGGGATGATCATAGTTTTTGATTAAGATCAATGCCATGTTTTTGAATATGATGAATATATGATTTGTCGATTGATTGAATGGTTAAATCCTTGTTTGAATGTGTTTTGTGTGGTCTAACATTATCTAAAGGTGTTTTCGGAAGTATATGTATGTTTACAAGTGATTTGGAGTGTATTAGAATGCCTAGAATTGAATCTCGAAACTCACGGAAAAAATCCAGATTCGCGCAGATCGGCAGGCTTCGGTCCACCGATGCCTCTGTTGACAGAGAGTAGTTTTTAGAAAAAATCAGCTATTCGACAGGCTTCGATCCACCGACATCTCTGTCGACGACCACCAGATTTTATAGATAGGTTTTGTAACGCCCCAGAAAAATTTTGTTTTCTTCTTTGGGCGTTTCAATGGTTTTCTTTGCTTTTGGTGGTAATTGGTCAATTTTGGTGACCGATGTTTTCTTTTGGGTGCACCCTTGTTGTGTGCTCTGACACACACCTTAGCCTGGCTCATTTAATGAGCTTGGATGTTGAGATTTAATCTTCCATCCAAAGGCTAATTGAGGGTTGAGATTTGCTAGGGTTTTGAGGTAGGGTTTAAAAGACAAAGTCTAAAACCCTAGCCTCATTTGTGTCTTGAGAGTGTTGGCTGAGAAGAGAGAAGGAGAGAAGAGGAAGAGCTTCAAGGAATAACTTCAAGGGAGGAGACCAAGGTTGGAGAGGAGATCGAACTCGAGCCACCATTTTCGTCTGAGAAGATTCGTTCTTCAGGTAAGTGTATTGTGTGCACTTGTTTTGTAATTGTTGGAATTTCTTTGATTCATTGCATATAAATGAATCTATGAATGTTTGTTGATGTTTGTGTATTCATGAGCTTCATTTTTAGGTATGATAATCATGAATTAAAATGTTTAAATGTGAAAATTTCGTGTTTAGGTTAAGTTATTATTTCAGATCTTGTGTTCTTAGTGATTGTATGAAATTTCTTGTGTCATTTAATGAATGTTTATTGGAATGATATGATGGTAGTGTTTTCTCTTGTGATTCAAAACCTTGTTCGACCTAAATTAACCCTAACATGTTGTCCTAGGTGGAGAAGTTTGTGAAAAACCCAGGTATGGAGCGAACTGGGGCAAAAACCCCAAATCGCGTCCGTCGGTGGGTGCATCGGTCCGCCGACGAAGCTAGGTGCAGGCGTGACCCTGTCGGTGGGTTGGTTGGTCTACCGATGACTCGCCAATAGAGACTAGAAATCATGGTGTATTGGTCGATGGGTGGTCGGTCTACCGACGGGACCCACCGACGGCAGTGGACTTAGATATTGGCATTGGACCTGGTCGGTGGGTCGTCGGTCTACCAATAGGACCCACCGACGGACGCGATAGGAGGGTGGTCGGTGATGCCGACGACACCCACCTATGAGACATAGACTTGGACCTTGGACCGTGGTTGGTGGGTGGTCAGTGGCACCGACGACACCTACCGACAGGCGTCGATGGATTTGTTGGTGACACCGACGGATCCGCCGACGAATATCGTGGGTGGGTGTTCGGTGGTACTGATGACACCCCCCTTAGGAGACTTGTGGACTTGGTCGGTAGGTCGTCGGTTCACCGACAGATGATGTTGGTGGTTGGTCGGTTACATCGACAACACCCCAAGGAAACCCTTTGACTATTTGTCGGTGGGTTGTCGGTCCACAGACGGACCCACCGACGGTGAGTTGGATTGGTTTTAGATTGTTGGTCGGTGGGTTGTCGGTCTACCGACAGGACCCGCCGACAGAGGTTTATGATCAGTACTTGAGTGTGATTGGTGGAACCGACGGCACCCACCAACAGTGGATGATTGAGCTATTTCTGGTAGTCTTTGAGGGGGGTTTGACACCCAGGACTTGTTTTGCCGTATTATTTGAGTTATTGTTTCATATTTGGTATATATGGGAGTGCGATTTTGTTGAATAACATAATCATGTCTATGTTACTTGGTCAGTGATGTGCCTTATTGTTGAACCTTTATCTCATATCACTATTTATGAGAAATGGAATCGTTGATGACATCATAATCATGTATAATATTGTTGTTAGAACTTGATGATGTAAATGAGATAGTGAAATGAAACTAGAAACTCATATACCTATGCATGACCCGTAGAGTATCATGTAAGGTTAACTTATAGATGAATATGTGCATAGAATGATGTGAATTCCTTCCTTGCATTTCTATTATTAATTCTTCGATATATTGATGTTATGAATGGACATATCTAGATTGAGTGATGACTTTCCACTTAATGCATATGTTGCATATCATGTAGTTGCGTCAGGGGTGCAACTCGGTTCAGTTTGGTCCGGGTTGACCTGAAACCAAACCCAAACCGAAGTCAATACATATCAACCCAAAACCGAACCGATATTGCTTTTTTGGTTCGATTTGGTTTAGTACAGCTTAGGTTTATAATTTTTATACCCAAAACCAAAAAATTATTATTTATTACTATTTTATATTTTAAAAATATTATAATAATAAAAAATTAATTTCAAAAAATTTGA
>JAUPMG010000013.1:11322675-11336726 GCA_031762675.1 Pachysandra terminalis | reverse complement strand
TTAATGACTTGAAAGTCACTCACTTATACATAGGGGGAAATAAATCTTAGACTTTCAGGAATGGAGGGCCAGAGAGACAAGTCTTGTCAAGATCATTGAAGATCTTGAAGCATTAAAAACTTGAATCAATACAGAACTATAATGTATCATTACTTTTATAACGTTATATTCATTAAATTAACCAAACGCTGTGAAAGCATTCATTGAAACGTTATATATTGAATTAAACGTTTTAATATTGAATATTCAATTCAAAACGCCTATTCAGCCAAACGTCTTCAATCCGTTGAGGTTAAAATAATGAGTCTGAGGCTATAAAAGGAGGATGAGGCATCAGAAAGGGGGATCGAAATTCTGGGCAGAGCATTTTGTCTTAGAATCCTTTTCTGAAGTTTAACAAGTTCTGTGTTGTCTTTCTTAATCATTCCTGACTGATCTTACATTTTCCTTCTTTGTATCCTTGGAAACCTTTTATTGGAACGGTCTTTTTTGATTTAGGCCAATGAAAGCAAGTATATCGAACCTTTGATTGCTCGAACCAATTGGTTAATTGACATTTTTGGTCATTTACCGGTTTGTGCATCACCAATACCAAAATGGAAATGAAAAGCATGAAAGAAAGAAAAAAATTCCTTACAATGAAAGATATTCTGGTATGCCACACCAGTTCATTTTGCTGGTGAGACAATATACCATTCAAATCAGGACATGTATGTAGGGGTGTCAACTTGTGCGGGTTGGCCCATGGCCCGTTCAGCCCTAAGTAACTTTTCGTAGGTTGAACCAATGTTTTTAGGGTTTGGGCTCATTTTTAAGCCCGTACTATATTTTGAGCCAAGCTTCGGCCTCTCTTTGCCCATCCCGATAAAACCTGGCCCTATCACCTTTGTTCTATTAAATAGAAAATCCTTAGTCTAATATAACTATTCCTTTGTGCATTTTGTTGTTGTTTTCTTTTTCTCCTTCTCTTTTTTAGCTACCATGGCATATGCACTATTATTAACGTGTTTGCTTTCCTTTTTCTTCTACGTATAGACAAGGTTTTAAGTATTGGGATCAGGGATCGGACCGATCTGGGTGTTTGGCCAAAAAATGCTATTTGACCAACCATATTTCACTCACGTATGTGAGCTCTTAATGATGTGTGGTGTAGACCCATTCAAGACCTTAGGTCTCTTGATTATATCATATATTTAAGGAATACCCTTTGATTATACTTTAAACCTTATTTTGTTGTATCATGATTGTTACTTGTCATTGGTATTTCTGGGACACGGTATATTTTGGTTTGGTTGTGGCTGAGCCTGATTGAACTTATCAAGCTGCCTACGTACCCAAAGTGGGATCAAGCCAACCGTAGTTCACAAGGGAAAATGGATGAATATATGATTTGGTTTAGTTTGGTTTAGATGTGGCTGAGCCTAATTTAATTTGATAGGCTGCCTACTGTTGGATCTGATAACCAGGTCATTTGGACCGTTGGATATGATATTTGTGTCATTTAGACCGTTGGATCTGATATTTGAGTTATTTAGACCATTGGATTTGATATGTGGGTCATTTAGACCGTTGGATCTGATGTTTGAGGCATGTAGACCATTGGATCTGATATCTGGGTCATTTAGACCATTGGATCTGATATGTGGTCATCTAGATCATTGGATATGATATTTGAGTCATTTGGACCGTTGGATCTAATATATGGATCATTTGGACCGTTAGATCTGATATTTGGGTCATTTGGATTGTTAGATCTGATATGTGGGTCATCCAGACCGTTGGATCTGATATCCGGGTCATTTAGACCATTGGATTGTATACAAGTTGTCATTAATTTGGTTCAAAGTTCTAGTCTAACCCGAATCATATTCGGCCACTAGGACCAATGACTAGACCAACAAAGTCAAGGACTTCTGGTCTAAATCAAGTCAAATTTAGTCACTAGAATCAGATCACATTTATTAGATCAAAGACCCTATTAGTTGGGTCTTAAGCCCCATTGATAGGGACTATAGTGATAACATAGGTGGAGAGTATAGTATCAACTCTCCACCTTCTTCTTCAAGCTCTTTCTTTTCTTTTGAAATACAGTGAACAGAGAGAGAATCTGACTTTCTTCATCTCTTCCACTTGTACGTTTCTAGAAGTATTGTTTACTTCTTGATTCGCAACAATCAAATGATCTCCTCAGCATGTTTTTAATATCAGGCTTAATAGGCTCCATGCTACATACGCGTAAATCAGCATCCTTGCCTTCAGGAAGAGCACCCTTAACTTGTTTAATTTTTGATTCAAGGGTTCTTCCTGATCTATGAAGAGCACTTGTAGACCTAATATTTCATTTCTTTTGCATTTGGAAGAGAAGGAGATGAATCCCATGACTCTAAACTAACTCCAAGTTGATGTAAAGATAAATCAACAACCTTGGGAGTCCCAAATGTGTTGTGTGTGAACCAAGATCTATTACAGATCCAGTTCTAACATAAGGCAGGCTTGTAGAGGTAGATGTTGGCGTCTTCGGTTTTGATGTTGTAGGAAACACCTTCATAACGAATTTCACAGTTCGAAGTCAAGTTACTGATGAATGTGTCGATGGACTGGATATTGAAGCCTCTATCGTCATGATTATAGCAGTATAAGAAGAGAAGTATGGACGACCATAACCGGTTAAATCAGTTCTCCAAGGTTGCATGCATGGCACCTCAAGAAGAGCCTTAACAATGGTCAGGTCCTCCAAAAATGAGAACCGGAGCCTTAACAATGGTCTCGTCCTTAGTTTGGTTGACGTGACGAAAATGAGCGGAAACATTGCCTTTGGTTTCATCTTCCTCGTTCTCGTCCTCCAAAAATGAGGACAGGAGTTTGGTCAAAATCATGAAGATGGGCAGAGACATGGCCTTTATTTCATCTTCCTAGCTCTCGTCCTCCAAAAATGAGGACAGGAGTTTGGTCGAGGTCATGAAGATGTGCGGAGAAGCTGTGGATGTGTACGAGAGAGAAAAGCATACCTGTGCTTTTTACTCTCCTTTCTTTAATTCTCTCCGATATCAAAATCTCCTCTTTTTTTTTTTTTGAATTCTCCTTCGTATCCGGTCTTTTCTATCTCCAAATTTCAGCCCTTTGATCCCCTTTATTTTCCCATTATATAATAGTCAAAATGGTTTTAATAACGACTTTGACATATGTCAATCAAAGAGACATGCTCGTAAAGAAAATTGGTAGATAGTGAAAATGTGGGTAATATTTATGGTTTGGATTTGATTGTGTGTATATACTACATACATGTATTGTTATATATGATTGACTTGTTAATTGCCATTGTGTCAATTGAAGCCATCGCCAGGTGATCTCACGATTTGATTTGATTTTCTAGTCACCCAGACTGATCGAATAGTTGAGATTTAATATGGCGAATCATACGGCTCTTTTATTATGAAAATTCATGTTTCAACACCCAACCAATCCTGATCCGGACCGGCGATACCGACCGGTACCAGCCTGTCCTGATCCGATCCAATTTTTGTATCACCCTTTTTTTTTTAAAAAAAATGGATTGACTGGACCAATCGTCGGACCAACAGTACCGAACCGGTCTAGGTCGATACCTGTTGGACCGTTCCATTTATAAATTAAAAAAATATTTGGATCGGTTGGACTGATTGCACCAATCACTAGATTAGTTGTACCGGCCAATCCGTACCGGTATCGATTGGACCAGTCCGATCCAAAGCCTCGCGATACAATAGTTGTATCGTGACTTGAGATCGGACTGGTCTTGGCCGACCCTAATACGGACTGGATCAATTAGATCTTTGAAACCATGGTCTAGACATGCAGACCTTATAAAACATTGATATGACCTTGGTTTATTATAAGTGTTCATGAATCTCATGGTTTTAAATGAAAGGGCTGCCCCGGCCCTAACCCTATGAATAATCATAGGATTGGACTTGGGCTCCAAAGATAGGGCCGTGAGCTGGCCCTAGATGGGTCAGGGCCTATTTTTTCATGATAGGGCTGGGTTGCGGCCGAGGATGGTCCAGTCCAAACCCGGCCCATTGATACCCCTACCTGTATGCCATAGGTCCCACCAAGCATGCATATATCATGCGCCGTCTAGGGTTTTATTTAAGCGAAGAATGATCTCAAATTCAGTTTATCCGTGTACAGTACGAGAAAATGCAGACAAAGTTATTTTGACCAAAATAAAGTCTTCCCACAGTAATCTAAATGGACATCCGAGATTCGAAGACAGATACGGATATACGGCCACGAATGAACTACGAGTATTTAGTTATTTAACGTGAATTTCTCATCTCGTCTTCCTCCCACCTCAATTTCTCTCTCTCTCTCTCTCTCCTCTCTCTCTCTCTCTCTCTCTCGCTCGATCTCTCTCTCTCTAATAAATCTTTCATTAGCTTGAGAGAAACTGCTAACCAGCAAAGAAGCTCTGCGAACTCTATCAAAGCTTCTGTTCTAACGGAAGCCCTAGCTTCGTCGCTTTCACGATTGCTCCACAGAAAACATAAATCTTTATTTTAACAGGTAAAGCCATATACCCTTTTGGATTTTAAATTCTGGGATTTGTTTGTTTTCTTCTGTTGTGCCTTTCATTAGCAAAGAAACAGAAACAAATCCGAAAGAAAAGGAAGAAGGAACACAGAGAGATAGTCAGAAGATGGGTGTTTGCATGAACCCATGTGAAAGCTTGTCTACCAAGTTCAATGCTTCCTCTTCGTCTTCCATTTTAACCTCTTCCAAACCCTATTCTCAGACCGTTCGGTTCTTCTTCTACTCGAAGAAGACAGTAACGAAGAAAAACGCGGTTTCTTTGAACAATAAGCAATGGAGATCACCACTTGCTCGGTCTGTGAAGCTGGTGCGTTGCGAACATGGTGTTATTGCAGACACCAGCAATGATTCTGGTAATGGTGTGTTCAATGGTTCTGTAGGAGGGAGAAGAGCTGATTTGAAGAAGATCATGATACTTGGTGCAGGACCCATTGTGATTGGGCAAGCCTGTGAATTCGATTACTCGGGTACACAAGCTTGCAAGGCCCTCAAAGAAGAGGGATATGAAGTTGTTCTGATAAACTCGAATCCGGCGACGATAATGACCGATCCTGACATGGCGGATAAGACCTATATCACCCCCATGACCCCAGAACTCGTCGAGCAGGTTCTTGAGAAGGAGAGGCCTGATGCCTTATTGCCCACAATGGGTGGGCAGACAGCTCTTAACCTTGCTGTGGCATTGGCAGAAAGTGGGGCCCTAGAGAAATACGGTGTTGAGTTGATCGGAGCTAAGCTTGACGCGATCAAGAAAGCCGAAGATCGAGATTTGTTTAAGCAAGCAATGAACAACATTGGGATCAAGACACCCCCTTCGGGGATTGGGAAAACTCTAGAGGAGTGTTTTGAGATTGCCAATTCTATTGGAGAGTTCCCTTTAATCATACGCCCCGCGTTCACGCTCGGCGGGACTGGAGGTGGGATTGCTTACAATAGGGAGGAATTCAAGTTGATTTGTAAGTCTGGCCTTGCAGCGAGCTTAACGTCTCAGGTTCTGGTGGAGAAATCTCTATTGGGATGGAAGGAGTATGAGCTTGAGGTTATGAGAGATTTGGCAGATAATGTGGTCATTATATGCTCTATTGAGAACATTGATCCCATGGGGGTCCACACGGGAGATTCGATTACTGTGGCCCCTGCTCAGACTCTAACGGATAAAGAGTACCAACGCCTTAGGGATTACTCAATTGCAATCATAAGGGAGATTGGAGTTGAATGTGGTGGTTCAAATGTTCAATTTGCTATTAATCCGAAAGATGGGGAGGTAATGGTGATTGAGATGAACCCTAGAGTTTCAAGATCCTCTGCTTTGGCATCCAAGGCTACTGGGTTTCCGATAGCGAAGATGGCTGCCAAGCTATCTGTTGGGTACACATTGGATCAAATCCCGAATGACATTACAAAGAAAACTCCAGCTAGTTTCGAACCTTCTATTGATTATGTAGTGACCAAAGTAAGTTTTCTTTTTTCACTTCTCTTCTAATTTGGTTTTCCTATTCTTACATTGACAGTACTAGAATTGTTCCTGTTTTTCCTACCCATCGAATGCATTTATGTTTTCAGGATAACAGTTAGAACAATATCTAAAGACAAATAACTCTGAACTTGTCTTGGAATAGATAAGATTAAGTTCTTTTAGCCATCTATGCACTTCACCTATCTTTTTTGTTTATTGCTTTCAATTAATGTTCATAAGCTAGCAGGAATATCCTAGTTCTTTTTTTATTTGTCTTGTGAATCTATTTATGATTCCTTTAACATAATATAGCTAAATGCAGTATGATAATTTTCGTGTTAAGAATCTACAGATATAAATCTTTTTAGTTCGTAGTATTTTACTTTATAAATTCATTTAATTTTGTATTTATACTGAAAAATGTCCTTGATTGCCCATTCCATGATTAAACTCTCTTTCTTCTTAATATCATTTATAATTTAGATTTGGAGACATGTCTGTACTTTTGAGGGGATGGAGGCAGTTTTGGTTTAGATGGAAATTTGCATAATCATGGTGGATGTTGTTTTATCATAGACAAAGGACCTTCAACCATATATTTTGAAATGGCTGTTTTGGGTAACAATTGTAGAAGGGACTTGTTGCTCTTTAACCAACAACTATTGGTCGTTTTAGTTAGTATTTTGTAGAGCAGAAGGGCCAACTTGCTGGATGTATTGAGACAAAAAGTTATCAAAATTAGTGTTGTGTAAATAGTGTGTTTTGGGTATTGAAAAGAGTAATCTAAACAACCAATTCATATATCAAGTTATAATTGATTTTGTATCAATAAATGGACAAGAATTGTAGCTAAAGTCAGACTTGAGTATGTGTTATCACAGAGTTGAGAGTACGCAGGAGGTAGAAGAGCTTATCATAAATATGGTTCGTGAAGAACTTATCATGAATCTGGCTTGTGTTTGAATTTTCATCATTGAGGTAATTTTAACCTTGTTTGGAAAAATCTCGGTGGTTACAAGACTCTGATGTCTGCCCCTTAGGATTGACACTCTTGGTACTTGGTTTTGACATGTGAGCCACTGCATAACTTTAGAATTGTGGGACTCAATGATGGTTAACCCTCAGAAAGAACTCTTGATAGATACGAATGCAAGAAGATATAGGACTATGGGAGTAGAATATAAAGCATATTGTTGTTCTTAGACTGCTGCATTCCTTGGAAGCTGGAAATATAGAGAATAGTAGGTTTTCCATGTCGATGTCGCCAGGTTGACCTATCGACATGTCGCCAAGATGAGGGAAAAAAGGGAAATCTGCGATTTTTGATGGGTTCTCCCCCCCAAGTTATAAACAACCCTAATTAGTGTCTAAATACATCAAAAAATGCAAAAACAAATGTCTACATATCAAGGGACATTGCTTCAGGGAGGTTCACCTACTCGCTATGGTTGTGCAAGCTGTGTGAAATTGATGTAATACGATCTACTTAAGCTATATCCCCATACATTGCTCATCTCACAACTAAAGTACATACCATACCAATTTCAAATCATAATTTCAAATTTTTTCAATATGTTTTTATTTCTTTTATTTCGCATAATAGTTAATATTTACTAACATACAATATTTATTTCAATTTATTTAATTTATTTCAATATTTTTAACTTTTTTCAAAAAAAATTGAATTTTTTCCCATGTCAAGAGACATGGGGAAAATATCGAAAAAAATTGAAATTTTTTCCTCCATATCTTTAACATGTCGCACAAAACCAGGGTAAAAACTATTTTCCCTCAGGTTTCGTGTCCCCTTAATCCAAATCGGCGACATGTCGCCCGACATTCACTAATACATCTCTTAAACCAGATAACCATCCTTACTAATAAGGTAAACTTTGAAGGAGATAATAATGAGTTAATCTTCTGAAACAAGAGAAAATGGCATTCTCAATGGAGACTCTATATTGCATGTGGATTTGAAGTTGTATAAATCTAACAAGTGGTAAAGGTGTAGATAATACATATTTATATGCATTTTGCATGATTAAGCTTTACTTTGGCAATGCATGCTTTTGATAAGATCTTTGCTTTATATTGTCTATCACCAAGGTTCTCAAGGATGTAACTACTAGATAAGATCTCACAACATGTTCATCTCTTTTTATTTTATGACTATTGCAAGGGAAGACAAAAATTCAAAGAGAGTAGAAAGTGAATTCCTTTTCAAATGTTATTTAAACCTTACAAAGTTGCAAATAAAGAACCTCATAAATCCAATAACAGTTTGTCAAGTAGCTTCTGGTGTTGTAAACTATCATTTGTGAGCATGACATGGGTGATGTGATTTGTCACATATGGGATGTTGAACACAGCAGCCCCAACTGAGACAAATGATAACATGAGTGCAACACTAATCATGTTGTATGTGAGATGGAATTATACGCCTTCTTAATAAAGTTGAAGTTATAAGAAATAATATGAATACTAAAGGAAGCACGTGAGATGTGGGACTCGCATATTTGTGTTATTTGAATTTCTAAGGTTAGATTTTTCTCCCCATCTTCTTCTCTTCGTTTGTACAGTGTTTTGAGAAAGTGTTCCATTTACAAAGAAACCAGCAACAACATTGAAGGCTTGAAGCATTTCTTTATTATCGAAGATGATGTGGTTGCTGGTGTACGATTTTGCTACATTTGACGACTTCTAGGGGTGTAATTCGGTTGGTTTGGTTTGGTTTAGTGGTCAAACCAAAACCAAACCGAATTATAGTGAACCAAACCAAAAACTGAACTGAAATAGAAACCGGTATATCAAAACTGAAAACCAAACCGACTATGTTCTGTTTACCTTAAACCGAACTGAAAAAACTGAGTTTGTAAGTTCTGTTTGGTTTGAAAAATTAACCCTGTTTTCTGCACTAAAAATACAACAAATTTGGTTAGGAAGAAATCACAAAACGAAAATTTAAAGGCCAAATAAACTCTTTAAAAAAAGGGTTTAGGGTTTATCTTATATGAGTGTGTGTGTGTGTGTGTGTGTGTGTGTATTTGGTTTAGTTCGATTTGGTTTTTGGGTTGCGTATATTCGGTTTGTTTGATTCCATTTTGGTTCGATCCGAAGCCTTACTCTTAAACAGAACCAAACTAATTCGGCTTTACATTTTTTAAACCGTGTGGGAAAACCCATACCAAACCATTTTTGTCAGTTTGGTTCAATCGGTTTTGGTTTATACCGAGCCAATTGACACCTTAATCGGCTTATATTGTAGTGTCTTTGAGAATGGTTCGTGTAGGTTGAAAATCCAATGATGTGAAGGTGTTTTCTGGCAATGATGTATTCAACCATCCTTTAGATCAATGGGGCATGGAAATTGCCGTAGTTCCATAGGTTTCTTCACAAATGTTCTAATATGTAGTGCTTGAGTGTGTTTGTCTTTCCTAAGCTGATTAGTCTCTTTGCATAGTAGTCTTTTGTGTGTGTGTGTGTGTGTGTGTGTGTGTGTGTTGAGGGGTGAGTGGATATGCTTTGTCTCAATGCTTGTAGAATTTTTGGAAAAATGAAGTTTTTCATGGATAAAAATGGTAGAGCTAGAGTTAATGAATCATGGCAACTTTGCGCATTTAGCTAATACATAAGTTGTGTTGCTTGTTTTGTTATATTTCAAATGGTAATTATTGTAGTTCCATACTTCCATAGGTTTCTTCACAAATGTTCTATTTCTTAATCTAATTACTTTATTTGCATGGGTTACATAAAGTGATATTTTTTTTTAATCTTAGAAAAGTGGAATTCAGCAGCTTTGCGTGTTTGTAGTAGTTGTAGAGGTGATGAGTCATGGCTTCTTTGTTAGACATCTACAAGGGAGTGTAGTAATTGGGGTTTTCACAATTATTAATGGAGACTAAAGAGGCAAGGAAACTCCTTGATGTTAATATTGACTCTTTGCTGTTTGCTTTAATGTGAAACCAAGGTGATATCATCTCTTCATCTTCATCTGCATCACATCCACTTGTATGCTCTTCCCTCTATCGATTTCCTTAAATCTCCTGACTAATGCTTCCCTAAGAGTTGCTATCTCAACAGCAATTGCCTCCCTCTTCTGCTTTATGAACACAAGATGTTCCATAGCCCTGGAAACTTCGTAAGGGCACTTCAAACATTTCCCATTGTTTCTATACCCACAGCAATCATCCATATCCCCATATATGAACATCCAAAGAGTTTCAACCTCATGTAAAGCCATCATCAAGCTGTCTGTCAAGTCCCACCTTTCTTATCTTTACATGACTCAAAGTTGGTTTTTATGCAGAAAATAGGATATCGTGGAGTAATAGGTAAGGATTTCTTTCTTTCTTCTTCATTTTTTTTTTCTCATCTGAAAATTCCCTATATGTTGCATTTGTATATATGAATGCTCTTTTCGCTGATTAAGTTGAAAGATACGAGAAATTAGCAACTAATGATATAGTTGGCACTATAGTGTTTTCATCACCGTTGGTTAAAAGATGCATTATAACATGGAAGCCGCTTAGGGAAGGGACTCTCAAGTTGAATTTGGATGGCAACTCTTTAGGAAACCTAGAGTGATCAGGTATGGAGTTATTTTTAGGAATGACCTTGGTGCCATAGTCTATTCATTCTCAGGTCCAATTGAGGAAGGCTTTGCTATTTGGACTGAATTATGCTTTAGTGTAGGCTTAAGAGTAAGATCTTGTGTGTTCATGTGCTTTTGTCTGAATGCACTAGCTTTATGCTTGTACTGTATCTTTGTTTTTGATGGATTTCTTCTCATTTTATAACACTAGTAGCTCTTGTGTGTTCCTTACATTGAGGTTTATGCCTCAAAGTCTCAATATAATTCCTTTACTACTACATATGAATATAATTGTCAAGAATGGACCCTTTTGTCTGAATGCACTACCTGGACTTGGCTCTGGCTTAGCTCGTATGAGCCGAGCGTGAGCTCTATAATTAGGTTCACGAGCAGAGCCTGAGCCCAAAAAAAGCTCATTATCTTAACGAGCTTGAGCTGAGCTCAGGTAGGCTCGGCTCCGTTAAAGATCGGCTCAGTTTGTATATAAGATTATACATCCATATTCCTATATTTTATGTTATATATTAATATTAAACATACATGATAATATATCATATTATATATAATAATAATCGTCAACTCTAATATAAATGTATTTGTACTAAGCTAAGATTTTTTGCATGCCGATCCTTTTATGAGCCGAGCTGGACAAAGCTCGGCTCGGCTCGTTTACAGCCCTAAGCTGGATGCTTGGTACTGGATATCTTTCTGATGTATTTCTTATTTTAGCATACTAGTAGCTCTTGCACGGTTATTCGTTTTGTTAATTGTTTTTCACTTTAGGCCTGCCCATTTCTCATTATTATCTGAGACGTGTGTGATTCTTTTTTCATGTCTTCATTATAGGGCTTCCTTTGTACGAAATTTCCATATTCTGCAGCATGTATCTCTATTTGGTCTAAAGCTAATTGTAATGTCCATATTGAAATTGGCTTTCTGAGTCAGTTGTTGCATTATCTAACATGAAAAGTAATTTTTTGGGTTAAGAAATAGTTTAAACATGTGGACCCATATTATTTTTTGGGTTAAGTTTCCTGGCCCATATAAGTTTTATCTCCATTTGGTACTATGGCATATATGATTTCACCCTTTCTCTCTTTAACATTTTACATGGATCCTGCAGATACCCCGGTTTGATTTTGAGAAATTTCCAGGTTCTCAGCCTATCTTGACAACCCAGATGAAGTCTGTTGGTGAATCTATGGCACTGGGCCGCACATTTCAAGAATCATTCCAGAAAGCAGTTCGATCACTGGAATGTGGCTACTCTGGCTGGGGCTGTGCTAAGATCAAGGAGTTGGATTGGGACTGGGACCAATTAAAGTACAGTCTCCGGGTTGCTACTCCAGATCGCATCCATGCCATATATGCTGCAATGAGGAAGGGGATGAAGGTGGACGAGATCCATGAACTTAGCTACATTGATAAATGGTTTCTCAATCAGCTTAAAGAGCTGGTGGATGTGGAACAATTCCTCTCCGCCCGAAGTCTGTCTCAATTGACAAAGGATGAATTCTATGAAGTAAAAAAGAGAGGCTTCAGTGATAAGCAGATTTCATTTGCAACTAAATCCACCGAGAAAGAAGTCAGATCGAAGCGGTTGTCGCTGGGGGTAACCCCGGCATATAAGCGGGTTGATACCTGTGCTGCCGAGTTTGAGGCGAACACTCCGTATATGTACTCATCCTATGATTACGAATGTGAATCGGTTCCCACCAAAAGGAAGAAGGTGCTCATCTTGGGGGGAGGACCGAACCGGATTGGTCAGGGTATTGAGTTTGACTACTGCTGCTGCCATGCTTCCTTTGCCCTTCAGGTTTGTTTTTCTTTTTTACTGTTTGTGGGGTCTTTATTTTTGTTTGAGAAATGTGTGATAGCCTGGGGCTAGAACTAGCAATTTTCGAACCAGCCCGTCAACCCACCGAATCCAACCCGATTAAACGGGTTTGGGTGGACCAGTTTATTAATAGGGTTGGGTTTGGGTTTAGGTTTTTCCAACCCGTCTGTAAACGGGTCAACTTGAACCCAACCCACCAACCTGTTGAGTACCCATTTAAGTGATCTTTTATGATTTATAATTATATTTTATAATTATTTATTGTTTATAGGTATCTTAAAACTTATTCGTAAGTTAAAAATATGTCTTTTTTATTTTTTGAAAGAGAATAATGCTTATTAAATATTTTTATAATATTTATTAAAATTTAATTTATTAAATAATGTTATATTTTACCCTAATTTAAAATTAAAATTGAAAAAAACTAATTAAATAAATAAATAAATAATAAACGGGTTAGGATTGACGGGTTGGGTTTGTTTCCATGATTTCCCAACCCATTAGTAAACGAGTTGAGCCTGACACAACCTGTTTAAAGCTCAAACACGTTTACGACCCGATCCAAACAGACCTGTTGCCAACTCTACCTGGGGCTATTGATGTATGACTTAGTTTTTCCTACCAGAATGTAGTGACCTTGGTGCTCTATCTGTTTCTCTCTGGCTTGAAGAATGATCTTGATTTCTGCATCACGTCTAAAATTCCATTCTTGTGTTTTCTCAGAAAGCTGGATATGAGACGATCATGATGAATTCTAATCCTGAGACAGTGTCTACAGACTACGATACAAGTGACCGGCTCTACTTTGAGCCACTGACCGTTGAGGACGTCTTGAACATCATTGACTTGGAACGACCTGATGGCATCATTGTGCAGTTTGGAGGGCAGACGCCCCTTAAGCTGGCTCTCCCTATCCAGCATCACTTGGACGAGCACAAACCTGTGTGTGCCAGTGGATCTGGGCACGTTCGTATATGGGGAACGTCCCCTGATTCCATTGATGCAGCTGAGGACAGAGAGAGGTTCAATTTAATTCTTAAGGAGCTGGAGATTGAGCAGCCGAAAGGTGGGATCGCCAAGAGCGAAGCTGATGCTCTAGCCATTGGCATGAACATAGGCTATCCAGTCGTTGTCCGGCCTTCCTATGTGTTGGGTGGGCGAGCAATGGAAATTGTGTATAGTGATGATAAGCTTGTGACCTACCTTGAAAATGCTGTTAAGGTGGATCCCGAACGTCCTGTTTTGATCGACAAGTACCTTTCTGATGCCATCGAGATTGATGTTGACTCACTTGCCGACTTGCATGGAAATGTGGTGATTGGTGGGATCATGGAACACATTGAGCAAGCGGGGGTTCACTCTGGTGATTCGGCTTGTTCAATCCCCACAAAGACAATCCCTACTTCATGCTTGGACATAATTAGGCTGTGGACGACGAAGCTCGCAAGAAGACTTGACGTCTGTGGGCTCATGAACTGTCAGTATGCAATCACAGCATCTGGGGATGTCTTCTTGCTCGAGGCAAACCCCCGTGCATCCCGTACAGTCCCATTTGTGTCCAAGGCAATTGGACACCCGTTGGCGAAGTATGCATC
>JAUPMG010000013.1:11302666-11314646 GCA_031762675.1 Pachysandra terminalis | reverse complement strand
TTTAAATTCATTGACATATATTAATAAAGAGGTATGGCTGTACATGAGCTGAACTGAGTTTTGTCCGACTCGACTTGGGCTCGTAAACATTGAGCAAGGGTCAGGCTCAATTCAAGCTTGTTAAAAAAAAGCAGGCTCAGGCTTGTTAAAATATTTTGGGTTCAAGCTCGACTTGCAAAAAGTTCGGTTTGTTAAAGACTCGGCTTGTAAAAAACCTTAGATTGGTCCAAATACATTAATATTATAATTAATTATTATTATTATATATTACATAATATATGTTAATATTAATATATAATATAAGATATAGGAATATAGATGTATAATTTCATAAACAAACCGAGCCTGAGGTTTAGCCAATTCGAGCCTACCCAAGCTCGACTCAAGCTCACCAAGTTAATGAGATCTTTTTTGGACTCAAGGCTCAACTCGTATAGAGCTCAAATTAGGCTCATACGAGTCCTTTAAAAAAAAAATGTGTAAGAGTGTAATTTTAAAAAAGTTAAAAATAAATATACATAAATAACTGAGTATAAAACTATAATTTTAAAAACTATATACAAAAAACAGTAACTGTTAAAAAACTTAAAAATCGGTGGGATTTAAAGGGGAGCCAACATGTAGTGCCACTCCACTCAAGGTAGGTGGAGTGGCATTACTTAATGAGGGTTTACAAAATTTTGGGGGGCCATGGCCACCCTTGCCCCCTAGCTATGAATGAGTCGAACCGAGCCGAGCTTTGCCCACTTCGGCTCGGCCTTATAAACCTTGAGCAAGACTCGGGCTTGGCTCAGGCTCGTAAAAAAATTTTAGACTCATGTTCGTTAAAAAAACTTGGGCTCAAGCTCAGTTAAAAAAATTTGGGCTCAAGCTCAACTCATAAAACACTCGGCTAGTAGAAAGCTCAGCTTGCAAAAAAAAACTCTGCTTAGTACAAGTACATTAACATTATAGTTAGATGATTTTGTAAATGATAAAACACACACACACACACACACATATATATATATATATAACCAAGCCAACCTACCCTTAACCAAGCCAAGCCTACCCAAGCTCAGCTCAAACTCATTAAGAATTCAAGATAATGAGCCTTTTTTTTGGGCTCAGGCTTGGCGCGTGAGCCTAATTATAGAGCACAATCTAGTCTCATACGAATTGAGCCTGAGCCAAACTAGCTCGGCTGGTTGACAACCCTAGTAATAAGTGCATTCCATCATGGGCTTTGTGATCAGGCCCATAAGGCCCATGGACAAAATCAGATTTTTATTAGTTCAGTCCCACGAAAGGGTAATTCCATTAATTGGATAGAGATGGTTCTTAAAAGACCCAAATCCAGAAAGATAATTTCTTCATATATTTGCAGTAACAGAAGTCAAAACATGGCACTAACTCAACTTAGAGAATCTAGCTAGACTTCTAAAGACCAAGTACACCTGCCATCTATCTTTTATTTCTACTTGTTAAAAAGTAAACACTTTAAGGGAACCTTTTGTCTAACAGAAGAAAATTAATGTCTCCAATATGCCCTACCACTGTGACTTCCATCTTCTTTTATTAATTTTTCCAAAACCCAGAAACCAAAAGTCTCTTAGTATGAAACCCTTACCACACAGAAGTCACTAAAAATGCAATCTGAACATCCCCAACTTGCATTTGTGTTGGGTAGGAGAAGTGCCTTCCAACCTATCTCCATTGACATTAATATCGAATTTATAGTACTGAGAGCAACCACATTTTCTAGTGAAGAGACATAGAAATAATTATTATTTTTCATTATCTTCTATGACTTAAAATCCTAGAAATAGACCTTCCAAGTCACAAAGAAGAGTAAGAAAGGGAAAGACCTTTACTTCTCTCTCTTTTAGCTGTAACCGTGTGGTAGCTATATAGCAAGAGGTTTAAGTGGGAAAATGCATGAAAGGATACCAGCTTGATCAGTTCAGCTATGCCGTGTGGGACTCACTTGAGCGTTCTGAATGTTCCAAATTAGTATACCCTTTTGTGGGAAATTTTCTCAAGCATTTTGATATTGCCACTCTAGCTAGTTTGCTATGAAGGGTCAATATCTATCATCTGGGGTTGATGATCATGTGATGACACCCATTAATTAACAAAAGGGTTGATAATTAAGCTCAGGAAATAATGAATTCTTGGATCTTCATTGGACCTTCTATTCTTAAAGACACATGTCACACATCTATAAGGGTAGGGACCCACCATATTTAAGGGTCCAGCAACCTTTATAGCTTAAACTTGACTGACTTAAATGATCATATGATAACCATTTGATCTAGTAGACCAAACTTGTTTCTATCTCCTTCTGATGCTTGCCAAGTATGTAAGTAGTCTTGGCTAATTAACACAGTCAAGAACTTATAATTAAACCCATGAACTGCTCAATGATTGAGTGTACAAAAGTGTTACAAGGATGCAGAATGTTGTAGATGGTTTGATCCTAATTTTCCTTCAATATTCATCATATCAGTTGAAATATAACCACCCCTAAAAAAATAAAAATTAAAAAATAAATAAATCAATTTATAAGTTATCATCAAGATGGTTCTGACCCTTTTTTTTCTCCTAAAATTTTCAGAACATATTTTGATTGAGATCTTTATCATTCAAATTAAGGCTAATGAACATGGTCGAATATGATCCTATATTGGTGGTAAATCACACTAAAAAAAACAGGTTTTTACCCGTGGATATTACCGGCAGGCTTCCTTATATATATATACATTTGTCGTCGATAACGATTATTTCCGGCGGATCATATTTTCAACCAGCGATATTACTGTTCAGTTCTAGTATAACTTTGATGACAATTACTAGTTAAATTGGCCAGAAAATACGTGGAATAATTGCATTTTATGTTAACATGTATCTCCATGCACACACACACATATATATCTATGTATATATATATACTCTTGTTGCATAATAATAAACACTGCATAAATGATGATTTGTACCACAATTGATGAGAATGTCCTGATCTCAACATATATAAAAATCTAATATCAAAATGGAATCATTTATCACAAAGTCATAAAATAATCGATTATTTTAATTTATACATGATAATTATTGTTGAATCATCCAGTAAACTCTAGTGTTGAAAAGAGTTGCACTTCATGTTAACCCAAGGTCCACGCGCAAAACTCTCTCTCTCTCCCTCTCCTCTCTCTAGATATATAGGTTGAGAGAGAGACTTTGGGGAGAATAAGTGTCCAACTACTTCCACCACACAACCATGTTGAAGCTCATTTTTTCCTAAGGAGAGGAAAATGGGGTGCTTGTGCTTAGAAAATTAAACACATCTATATGAAGAAATACTATAAGCTTTGAAGGTGACATTAATACGTTAATGGAAAATCCTAATTGATTAATAAATCATATTTGATATAGCTATAGGTTTCCCTTTCTCGTGCTCAACGAGATAGACCAGTTCCTCACCCAACCCTTACCACACTGTGGACCATGGTCCCATGGTTTTATCTCTATTGTCTCTATCTGATACACGTGTTGTTATCATGTAATTGCCACGTTATTAAATTATGTTAATAAGGTGGTGGTGATAGAGGGAACGGATCCTTTGTTAACAAGCCTGTTAACAGGACAAAATGACGGGTAAATGTGTTATTTCGCTGCTTTCATGAAGGTGAAATTACACCTTTATCCTTCATTTTGTCCTGTTAACAGGATTGTTAACAGAAGATCCTCTTCCCGAGATAGAGGGTAGTAGGGAGATTACATTGTGTCAATGGTGGTGGCAGCAATAAGTCCTATAACCAGCCAAAGAATAGGTAACCCCCAAGTGTTACTCAGAGTTGGAAATAGAATTATTCTTCTATTCCTTGGACTTTTAAGTCCAACATAACGGGAGAGAGAGAGAGAGAGAGAAGAAGTGTTCATTGGGGAGTTTAATTGGTGACTCACGAGTCAACTCGGGGAAATACTTCGGTTGGTGACCCACGTTGGGTCCTTTAGTTTAGGATGTCAAACGGGTTAGCTCAATTGGCAGGCTCTCCACCTCAGGAACTAGATGTCAAGGTTTCAAAGATCGGACCGATCCGGTCCGCACTAGCTGGTCCGTATAGGGATCGGTCAAGACCGATCCGATCCTAAGCCACAATGCAACCATTGTATCAAGTGGCTTTGGATCGGACCGGTCCAACCAATCCAAAGTTTATTTTATTTTAATTTGTAAATAGAACGGTCTAGCAGGTTTCGACCTGGACCTGTCCAATACCGACTAGTACCGCCAGTCTGGCTGATCCAAATACTTGCTGGTCATTGGTTGCAGGTAGGGATGTCAATTGGATCGGTTAAACTGAAAACCGAAAGAATCGAACTGAAAAAAGTCAGTTTGGTTCTTTTCATTTTAGTTTGGTTTTGGTTTGGAAAAATGAAATCCTGAATTAATTTGATTTGGTTTTCGGTTTAGACTTCGATTAATTCGAGTCAAACCAAAAACCGAACCAAACTAGACTAATATACATATATCTATATATGTATATGTTTGTGTATGTGTTTTTGTTATATAAAATAACATTAATTTTATCAAACCGAATCAAGAAATTGAATCTATTTTGGTTTGGTTTGGTTTGGTTTGATTTTTGGTTTTAGTGACTATAGTTCAGTTCGTTTTTTGGTTTTATGCTTTTGTTTTTATTTCAGTTTAGTTCGGTTTTTGGTTTACTTCATTATATTTCAGTTTAATTTTGGTTTGGCCACTAAACCGAATCAAATCGACTGAATTACACCCCTATTGCAGGTGATCAATAAAGGGTTTTCATTGGGTCGAGTTTAGTTGGTGACCCACGGGTCAAGTCGGGTCCTGTAATTTGGGATGTCAAAGAAATTGTTTAATTAAATATGCTTTAAATTAATAAAATGTGGTTGATTAAATTCAAAAGGTGTCTAGTCTCGCTGGTGAGTTGATTCTGTAACCCAAAAATGTCTCATAGACCAACCGGGGTGGATTAAATTTGGTAGACTCCGAGTTGACTCGTCAGAAATCAAGTTTAGGAGCCTGATTAGAGAGAGAGAGAGTTCTAGAACGAATTTTTCTTCCTGAGAAAATACTTTAGTTGGAAAGAAAGACTTTATGTGTGGAAAATAATTTTTTTCTCCATTCAGAAAACTTAGACTTCTCATTGAATAGTTACCGGCTTACTGCATTACGTACGAGGAAAGATAGACCAATTAATGGACAAAAGAAACGCATTTTAGATAGAATAAAGAAAACGTTTTTTTTTTTTTGAAGAAGAAACGTTAAGCATGGAGAGAGAAGGAAGGGGCCGGTTGTGTTCGCTCTGTGCTATAGAGACAAACCTCGAAGGCAAAAACATGTGGGCTCTGTCTTAAATTTGTCTTTATAGCACAAGGCGAGCACACGGAATGCCAGCTAAAAAGATCCGGTCAGCTAGGATCTTGTTTGTGATCTTTCTTCCAAGAAACACGTTTCCTCTCCTATTTTTACCTTGGGCAGAAAAAGAAGGTTCGTTTTTTGTCTTCGTTCAGACTTTAGATCTTTTCCATTGTAATTTGTAACTATGATTTAGGATTCAAACTTAGCCAAATTTTTTCAAATAAAACTCCAAGAATTATGAACCTAACGGAAATGGACTTAGACGTAACGGGGAAATCGCCGCAGCCACGTAATCACGAATTTCAACTGATGACATCATCTTTTCATATCATGACGCACCCTTCCCGGGCTTTCTCTCCCTATTTATAATCTCTCCTTCCACCCAATCTATCTCACCACCCTCCTCTTTCTCTCTCTCTCTTCATCTCTCTCTCTCTCTCTCTTTTTTTCCTTCTCTCAAATATTACTAATATCGATGGAGTGTAGTGACACCACCACCACCTCCTCTCCCATCTCCACCTCACCTTATTCATCCTCTCCTCCTTCCCAATCATCTCTCACTCTTCCTCCATCTCCTCCTCCCCCTATTATCGTCAGCCCTTGCGCTGCCTGCAAGATCCTCCGCCGACGATGTGTCGAGAAGTGCGTCTTGGCGCCCTACTTCCCGCCAACCGAACCGCTCAAGTTCACGACCGCCCATCGGGTATTTGGCGCGAGCAATATCATCAAGTTCTTGCAGGTAATGGTCTAATTCCTTTATAATTAGTACTTCGAGTTTATATATTATTACTAAGAGGTATTATTACTAAGAGGTGCAGCTGTAGACATCTCAATTATGATAGTTAGGCTTAATGGGATTTGCACGTTTTGTGTTTTTAGGAATTGCCGGAGGCTCAGAGAGCTGACGCCGTGAGTAGCATGGTTTATGAGGCAAACGCGAGGATTCGGGACCCAGTGTACGGATGTGCAGGAGCAATTTTCCAACTCCAGAAGCAAGTGAGTGAGCTTCAAGCACAATTGGCTAAGTCACAAGCAGAGCTTGTTAATGTGCAATGCCAACAAGCCAACCTAGTTGCCTTAATTTGCATGGAAATGGCACAGTCTCAAGAACCCTGCACTTTGCAGCAACCTTTGGACAACTTCATAAGCAGTAGTCCTCACAATAACTTCCAGACTAATAACCCGGGATTCTTTGACGACAACGGTCTAGGCTCATGGGAACCACTGTGGACATGATGATCAGTTCTTGATCATCGACGAATTCACTGAGAGAATTGCAATTCAAGCTCTCCCATTGAAGTGACACACTTACAGGAGCAGATAATTAAGCAATTAAACTTGTTTCAGTAGGAATTAAAGGAGCTGGATAGATACTGTTTGAATAATCAAATTAGGATCTAAGATCTTTGAAAAGAACTTGAAGGGTCTTTGCCTCCATGTAATCTTCAAATTGAAGAGAGAGGAGAGAGAAAGAGCTGTCCTTGTTTTTTTAAGTCCATTTATATGCTGATTCTGGTGACCTAATAACCTTGTTAAAAATGATGTTTCATGGGTTGCTTGTCAAACAGGCTCCTTGACCCATATTTTGTTCTCCTTTTTATCTTTTTTTTTTCCCCTTTGCTGCTTTGTTTCTTTCTTTCTTTCAAACTGAAGGGAAGACTTTCGTTATAGACAAGTCTAAACCTATATTAACTGCCCCATCTTAGTTAAAGGTAGGTCCCACTGCATTTTGCCCATTGTCCACTTGAGATCATCATCAGAATCATGATAAGCAATGCAATTGACTAATTACATAGCATCATGATGGCTGATGTTCCCATGAAACGCGTCTTAGCTTTGATTCATGTGATCATGTGCATCCCATGTGGGGTTAAGATATACTTGTAACAAAGTGTCGGCACTACCCAATATAGATAGATAATGGTCTCTCTCTCTCTATGTCTATGATGCCATTAAACATGTACTTCTCTCCATATCTTGAAAAGCTCAGACAACATCTCTCAACCAACATGTTTATTTTTTTCTAAGATTGAATAGAACATTTACCTTTGACCAACTGCATCCCATCTAGGGGTTTCTTATATATCTAACCTCATTCTCACCAAAACCTATCTAGTGCATTTGAATTTCAAGTCAGTGATAATTTAAAACACCCCCCTTAATTATATTTTCATTGTAATGATAAAGCTCCTCTTGGATTCCTAATTAAGTAGATCTCTTTGATTGGATGATCAGATGATGATCGCGATTAAACGGGTCCGATTTGATTTAATCAAAATCGTTTCATACGACAGGTTCGAGCCTCGAAAGTCCATGTGTTGGATGGCATGGTGTAAAGGATCGGCTGATCCTAATCTGGATTGGCTAATCCAACTCAGGATTGAATGGAGACAAGTATCCCAAACCATTCCTAATTTATTAAAAATTTGGTTTCGTCCGATTCAGACGATTTGACTTAGTTTCAGATGAGTCATATTGGACGATCCAATATGGATCGTCCAGCACCCCTCAAAAAGTTTGGTTTAAAAAAAAAAATGAATTGGGACAAGTTTTGGATCAGCCAATCCAGACTTGGATCATCTATCCAACTCGGTATCAAATCAGGGATCGGGATCTGCGGATCCAATTCAGGATCAGTTTGGGACGAGTATCACAATTAGCAGATCCCTAATTTATTAAAAATTCTGACTCGATCTAAAACCTAGTTAAATGGTCTGATCCAAACGATCTGACTCAATTCGACGATCCAATATGGATTGTCCAACGCCCCTCAAACTTGATATCGGACCAAGACAATCTCCGATCCGATACCAAGTGTAAACACCCTAATGGATAGTTATGAACATCTGATTAGGTTGAGTTCTGGTGTAAGGGTTCGTTCAGATGTGACCCTCTTGAATTGTTGAAATTAATTACTCCAATAGAACCGTGCCACACGTAAAGTCACTACATGGAGAGACTAGTTTATTAATATGGTGTATAATACTGAAGTCTACAACTGATCTTTCCAAATTTTTTTATGCCTTGGAAACCTTTTCAAAGATTCCATAGACAAAGTCTATGTTTTCTCATCAAATATGGAATTATTTTGCTTGTTTAATATAAGATGAAAATTATTAAGATTCATAGAGAAAGAGAATATATAATTTGCTATGCATTCTTAATCATAGTGTTTAAACTCGGTTCCGACTCGGGTATCGTATCGGTCAAATTCCGAGTTGAATCGTCAATTCAATTCGGGATCGGACGATCTTAAATTAATTAAAAAAAAATCTTAAAAACGCAACTCGTCCGATTCGAGACGGATCGCACGATCCGACTGCCGATCCTGAGTTGGATCGCCCATCCGTATTGGGATCGGACCGAATCAGTTTAATTAGCATCAATAAAGAATCGGTTCCGACTCGGATATCGTCCCGATCCGATCCTTTACGCTATGTGCTTAATTAGTCAAATCATAGTTTATCGCTTTATGATGAAACTTAAGACTTCTGTCGCCGATGTAATTCAAAGTATAGAACATTCACGGACCCACGCCTCATGACTATCTTAATCGTAACTAGTTCGAGACCGAACTCTCGTGCATTGCGTTTACATGGAGCTACACCTTTAACCTCTTAATCTTGGGTTATAACTACATTCAACGCGCAAGTACGTTTCGGTACCATTAGCCAAATGATCTTTTATGAAAAATTGACATTTTAAGATTTTTATTTGTACTATCTTTACGCGTTTTGAAGGCGCACTCGGCGATTAATTTGTCCGAAATTTGTAAGGTAATTAATAATAATAGTGAAAGGAGATGTTGCGCCATATGGGTCTAGTATGAACCCCTGAATGAAAGTGGACGGAAATATTCAAGCTATCATTTGACTTAATTTAACATTTAGGATTGAAAATGTTGATTTGGAGAATAGGCACTAAAGTACAGTGGGAATAGACAATTTATGCTTTTTTTCTTCACTCAATAGGTACCTTAATATGCCATTTCCCTTTCAATTGGCACTCTCATAGGTACCCTAACATTGAGGTCATGTCACATATATATATATATATATATGTGTGTGTGTGTGTGAGCATATAGTATTCACCTGCTTAATCAATAAATTAGTTTATTGATTATGCCGTTTCAAGATTAACGGTCAATAGCATTAGATTGATACTCTCATGTAAAGTAGTTTATGTCAACCATAATAGAATCTAGACATTTAGAATATATATATACACATAATTTGACTTCTGTTACAAGCAGATCTTGATAGATCTAAGCATTTAGCTATAGTTGTATTAGGTTGAGCTTACTTTAAGGGCTCACCTAACCAAGGTTTGTAGAAGAAGATAATAAATTAAAATGGATATATATATGAGAGAGAGAGAGAGAGAGAGAGAGAGAGAGAGAGGAAAAGAAAAGAAAAGAAAGTCATGGATGATGGTAAGAAGAAATTCAAAAGCATTTCTCACTAAATGAATAGGAAAGCCAAACCCAAAGGCTTAAATCAAGAGAAGTCATCCATATTTAAAGGTGAAGCTAAACAAAAGGAATCATCATTAATCAGTTTGGAATGGGAACAAGGAAGAGTGTGTTGTTTGAAAAGGGTTTCTATTGAACCACTCTTTTAAGTAATGGGACCCATATATATATGTACACAAAAGCTTTCAATTTTGTTCTCTGCTTGGCTTTTCATGTACTGGAATGATGGCTATCCCTCGCTTTCTCTTTTAATTCCCTCTAGAATTCCCATTTTCACTTTGGCCATGGACATATCTGCATTTGCTCTAACAGCTGCGCTGCCTTCTATTTTAAGGATTATAAACATCTTCTTCTATCACTCCAGTAGACCATGGTGCATACATGTGCAGATTTGGTCATTAGGACTCGATATCATCATCTTAATTTGAAGGCTTATCACGAAAAAAGAATATATATATATATATATATATATATATATATATATCACACCGAGAAGATAAACAATGAAACTTTTTAATCACAAAATTAATTCAATCTGTTAATCCTATGTTATATACATAATTAATTAGTAGCCTTCCCTTTAATTAGCTAGCCCATCCTAAGTAGGGCAATCATTGAGCTGAGCTAGCTCGGTTTAGGCTCAGGATCGGCTCGACTTGAGTCCTATAATTAGGCTTGTGAGCCAAACTTGAGCTCAAGAAAAAGCTTATTGTCTTGATGAACTTGAGCCAAGCTTGGGTAGGTTCAGCTCGGTTTTTATATATAAAATTATATATTTATATTTCTATATCTTATGTTATATATTAATATGAAACATATATGATAATATATTATACTATATGTAATAACAATCATCAACCATAATAGTAGTGATGCATTTGGATTAAACTAAATTTCTCTACGAGCCGTGCTTTTGTGAGTTGATCTTGAGCCTTGCTTTACGAGCCCGAGCCAAAATGGCAAAGCTCGGCTCGTTTACAGCATGGCAGTTCGGTAATTTTGAGTAAATCCTAAGGGTTCAAACCAAGAAGAATGCATTTGAATTTACTCAAAATTACAAAACTACCACTAAACGAAGCAACCCTAACGTAGCCATGCCATATATAGATGATTTGGACCAATACCCACAATCGGCTAACCCATTAATTAGACGGTGGCTGAACATACTTACGCAACCTACTAATTAAAGAGACTTCATGAGACTCATACCAGACTTGAATGCTTATCATCATTCTCCAGAATTTTCAAAAGAGTTCAGTCAAACCCAGTCAAAAACCACAATCCCATGTGAGATTGCCTTTGATTTCTTTAGCTTGTTAGGCACCAAGAGATAATACCCACTTAGAACACGAAATCAGACTAATTCCAAGACGTTTCTTTCCTTATTGGATGGTTAGTAGATAACCCACATGGATATATATATATAGCTTATATATCTTGGAACATGGCTAGTTATCCATTAAAATAGAGCTGTTTGGTTAAGCCGATGTTAACAGATTGATCCTTAATCCAAGACCAATTTCGATCTGGACCAGTCCGATCCCAACTTCTACCGTCGGTCTGGCTATTGGTCCAACCGGTTCAATACCCAATCCTGATCCTTTAAACCTTAATCTCAATCTCAAACCTAGTGCCATGGTTAAAAATCCTCAAGTGTCATGAGTCAAAGTATCATTCAATGATCGAACTGAACCAGTTTGAGACAGACAATGGTGCGGAGTCGATACTTAAAAGAATCCTGATTTTCACCTATTAATGTCTCAAACCAATCCAAATCGATACCGATCCAGATCGAACAATATCTATCAATAATAGAATTGGCTCGTACAGCTACCAATACCGATACTTTAAACCTGCTCAATGCGGTCAAGTTAGCCGGCCGGTTCACAAACTGCCAACCCTATATTAAACAAACAAATATTCTACTTTTCTTCCTTTTTTTCTATTTTTGAGAAATAAGCATATACGGACAGAATTGTGAGGAGACATACATGTAACCTATAATAGTCTTTAAGCATAGCTACATAGAAATTGTACTTTGGCTTTGCATGCAAGATTGAGCTGTACGATAGTTACACGCTAAACAGTGATGTAATACTAATTATAACATTTTTTCATGTTGGTTGAGTCAT
>JAUPMG010000013.1:11259886-11294071 GCA_031762675.1 Pachysandra terminalis | reverse complement strand
AATAGAGAGTACAAGGGAGAAGTCAATCACAATTCTGGTTGACTTTCCCTTTAGGGCGTGGCCACTACATGCAAGCATACAACTAGATTGAACCTCTTTTAACTCTCACTATAGGAACTCAAACTTTGAAAACTTATACAATTAAAATTCTTCAATTAGGATAAAAAATTCGATTCAATAAGAGGCTGGTCCCCCTTACAGACCAAATTTAAAAATTGAACTTAATTGCTAGCAATTCTTATACAATTTATAGGAATGACATCTCATCTTTCTAAAGAATAAGCTACTAATTCCAAACAAACCCGAATCTAAAAAAGTTGATCAATGGAACTCAATTTACGATTCCTCTCATGCCCTTATACCCAATCTATATTGAGTCTAACTCTCTCAAATTACATCCTAATCATGTAATCTAGGGCTCATTGGTTGGTTAATTGAGAAAGGTATCAAGTGACACACACACGAAAAAAAAAAATTCAAATTTTGCTTTGTAAAATTTAGTATTAAGGCTAAGGAAGTTTCATGCCATATGTCATCCTTCTTAACCTGATGCTTTTTGGAGGGAGATTGCACTCTCATGTTTCATACCCCTTGACCACTCGTTGGGATACAATTTGGAGGGTCCCAGAAGTGAGGACCATGGAGCTGAATTTTTGGCGGTTTTCATTTGGGAAACCCTGGAGACTTTTTTTTTATAGGCCATAACGGTTGTATCATTCATGCTCTCTCTAGACTAATTGGTGAGGGCAATTCAATTTTGACGGAGTTGTGTGCTCTCATGACCAGTTTGAGAGAGGCTAGATCTTAAGGGTACCAGACTATAGAGGTGGAGGGGGACTTGTCGACAGTTGTAGGATGGACGAGTAGGTTGGAGTATAACTCTTGGAGGCTTAATCACCATGTTCAGATGTCAAGGGCTCTGGCCAATGAATTGGATATCTCGTTCTGTCATGTGTCAATTTCCGCCAATGTGATTGCTGATAGGTTGGGAGTGATATCATGTTCCCAGGGATACTGTTGGAGGAGATGCTTCAGGGATATTAGTGTTATTATTAGTGGAGGATTTACTTGTTCTTCTTGTTATATTGGAGTTGTCTTCTTGTTATTGTTATTTCTCTACTTTGCTTGTGTGTGTGTGTGTGTGTGTGTGTTTCTTTTTTGCTTGCAAAGTGACTCATTTTGAGGAACTTTTTTTCTATATCTTTTTGACTCTTTAAATAAACCTTATTTTTTTATCAAAAAGGAAAAAAAAAAAATGGTGATCCATCGTCGCACTTTTTAGCACAAAAATTTTCAAGCATCTTAAAAGTGAGAAGTCAGCTACAACCAAGGTTTTCAAATCCTGAATCGAACCGAAATCATTAGTGCCACATAGAAATGAACTATAATTTTGAATTTTATAGTTTAAGATTCATAGTACTTTTCGTAGTGCGGTTTGGGGTTTAGGTTTTGGGATCTTAAGAAATAGGGTCTTTTGCTGTTAAAATAAGTAAACTATATTTCTTTATGCATGCATATTTAGTCATTTTAAAGTATTATTATGTATAAAGGATTTCACAAGAATAGATGGGAACTGGCATTTCTTTAGTGTTGCAGAGTTGTTTGATACCTAAGATTAAATCGTAAATCATAAGATTCAATGTATGAATTGTACGGTTCAAGCATAAACCGATTTCTCACTGATTTCAATCGACCTAGGTTCGAATCGAATCAAATCGTAAGATTCATGTAGTGAATCGTCAGATTTTGACAACACAGTCTGACATACTTGCTATTTGGGAGAGAACTCATCATCAAGTTTTGAAGTGTTGATTAATACCATGAAATTTGGGTACAAAAAGGTAGGCCCTATCAAATAAATCCGTCTGAATTACTTGCTGGGATAGGATCTCCACTCAATAATTGGAACCTATCTTTATATAAGTTATTCAAATCAATTTTTACTTGTGGATTTTACTTGATGAGAAGATGGGCTTAATGAAGAATGCAAGAATATTCTAGGGTGAAAGAAGGGACAATTAGCAAATCAAATGACTTATTTGTCTTCTTTTGATCACATGTGAGATTGGTTTGCGGCTTTGCGCATTATTTTGATTCTATGAGCTTTTGGTTGTAACCTGAACTTGAAATATTATAACTCCCTCATTTGTAATGTCACTGAAAGTTTGACTAGCTGAACTTGTCCGTTGTTGGTACGCCTCAATTATTTTATTTATTTATTTATATTCTACATGGAAGTTTTAAGCCCTTGCCATACAAACTCCAAAGAACTTTCATGATCCTACCTATTATGCGAGATAAACAAGCAACAAAACACCATCTTTATGTTTCGAACAAATATCTGTTGATCTATAAAAGGTAATTTTATGTGTATATATAATATGTATTTATATATAGGTGCAATATTAAGAAAAATGAGAGAGGGGCCAAGCCTTATGTACACGAAAGGTATACAGTTGGGTTAGCAGCAGCAGAAATAAAGACTTGCCCAACTGGCCTAACCCATATACACAAAATCCTGGCTAATTATCTACACCTTAAAAATGAAGCAGCTTTAAATTCCGGAAGAATACACGCCCAGGATATCGAGTTTGCACTGCTCTCTACGTCTAATATGTACAACCACTCTTTTCCTTCCAAAGCACCCAACAGATCACAAACGGATACATGTCCCATAGAAGAGCAAATCTCCCTCTTTCTGCAATACTACCAATAAATCACCTCCAGTTTTTTTCGGAATCACCTGTATTTGAAACTTCCTCAAGAAAAAAAAAATCCAAAGATAAAAATCTTGTTCATCGTGGGAAAGATGTGAAACTGATTTTGCATTTTCCTTGCACATCACACGCCCATTGGGGATCAAGGGTGTAAATGTCGATGCCGCAAAACATATCAGTGGCAAGGTGGGAAAAATGAAAAAAAAAATGAAAAAAAATTGAAAATAGGTTGTTTTATTTTAATGAAACTTTGTATGTATATTTAACATAGAATTAAATATTTTTTATTAACCCAAAATATGACAAAAACAATGCATATATAGGGGTGGTGGGGTGATGAGGATGAAATTGAGCCGGGATGCCGCTCTTTATGGATATGATGTATTGATGTTTCTACATTGTGTTTGCTTATTTCATCTAATTGTATTATGCCATTTGGATTATTTTATTTTGTTTAGTATATTCATATATGTTTATATCTTATTTAGATTATCATTTTGGATGATTTCCATTTCTTTCCATGTCAGTACGTAATAGTACTTACTCAAGTATTGTCCTTTCCTATATTTGTATTTTTTTTTATCAAATTTTTATGACAAGGAAAAAGATTCACTCTCGATCTCTAACTAGGTGATGTCCCTCCTATACTTTTGGTTAAGCAGATACCCAGAATGATGTCCTGCCCCTTTTACTTCCTTTAGGCAAGGATGGGACCATTGTATGTAGTGAGTGGTTCTACACTTTTTCATGGTTTGGTTCTTTTTATCATGCTTCAGATTAGGTGGCCATCTTGATTTTGGGTTACCTTAGCTGATGTTTTATACACACTTTGTGTACATAGGGTGGGGGGATGGATATACTTGTAAATCTGTTACCTATATTTTTCTTCATTACTATATATAATATACTTTTTACCGATAAAAAAAATGTATTTAGCTCTAAATTAGATTGCTACAAAGTTTCATTAAAAAAAAAATACCTATTTTCACTTTATTTTTTTCGTGACATGTCGACGACTTATGGGGGACATGGTGGAAAAAATCGCTGGAGCGACTTCTGCCTATATGTCATGTCGCCCCTTTGAAAATCAGGGACATGTTGTGACATTTAGAAAATTATTAGGGATTGACCAGGACCTGGTTTATAGATGATCCGGCATTGAAATCTTATCAAGGGAGCTGGCAGTTCCTCCCAAGGTTTAGTTTTTTTTGTGGGCGTTAGTGAGGAACAAAGTTCTGACCATTAACCAATTAATATCTAGAGGTTGGATTATGCCTAACAGGTGTGTTATGTGTAGAGCTAGTGAAGAGCATGCAGCCGATTTATTTTTCCATTGTCCGGTGGCAGTGTATGTTTGGGGTGATGTCCTTAACTGATTGGGATTGCATTGGGTCATTCCGAGGGATGTTCATATGCTCTTTGAAGGATGGGGGAGGAAGAAAAGGAGAAATAGGAAGAATCTTTTCTGGAACTTGATTCCCTTTGCAATTTACTCGACTATTTGGAAAGAGCATAACAAAAAGATTTTTGAAGGATTGGAAAGGGAGGTGGATTTTTGAATGATTGGAAAGGGAGGTGGGAAATCTTTGCAATTGGGTGCATTCTAATTTATTTTCTTGGCTTAGCATCCTTGGAGAATTCCTCTCGATCTCCTTTTCTGACTTTAGGAGCAACTGGGAGTCATTGTATGTTTTGTAGGTAAGGGGTTTCACTTTTTGGGCAGACTGTTTGATCTGTTTCTGCTTGTCCTATGTGCATCTTCCATTTACGAAGGTTCTGGTGTTTTTGGGGTCATTTTCCTCGTTTTCTTTTTTATGTTGTATAGTCTCTCATCTCTTTATAATATAACTAGTAGAAATCCCATGTGATGCACTGGCTTAAGACTTATAGAGCTGGCAAATTTTGACATGAGCTTTAAAACGGACTAGGGTATTAATAACTTGTCTAAATAATTGATGAGTAGAGTAAATTCGTAGAATTATGACATATTCTTACCAACACGACCTCTAGTTGTGTTGAGATGTTGGCTATCTAGCTTATCAAATATTCCAAACTCAACCCACTCAATCAAAACCATTAAAACATAAATCTTTTTTTTTTTGCTCGATAAAAACATAAATCTAATATATTTAACCATTGATTCTGTAATTTACATAAAAAAATATTTTTTTTATAAATATTTTTAAAGATCTCTTTATTTTAAAAGACATCTAGTAGTTGAATTGCTTAACCTGGGATTCAATCATTAATGTGAGGCAAATAATTCCTTAAGATAAAGTGATCAATACTCGTCTCTCCTCTCTTTTAAATATTTTATATTTGCAAAATCTATCAAAAATTTCAAAGATTGCAATTCATATTTTATTACTATCTCTTTATTTATTAATTAAGTGGATCCAATTTAAACTCCAAAATCGCATATCGATTTTAATATTCCATGTGTTTTAATCCAAAAAATATTACTAATAAAATAGAATAACTTAGGAAGACTATATTGTAGTGTGATAATTTTTTTCTTTGATCCTTTTTTTTAATAAAGTAAGGAAGTGGTGTCCTATTAGAAATTAGCTTTTAGTGGGAGGAGAGAGCATATATATCTATCCTTCCACATAGTCATAAAATTTAAATTTAAAAAACCAATCAAAATTTCTCAAAACCCATGTCATCTTCTCTTTTATCTTAAGGAATGGAATCTAGAGATCTTTTCTTTTGGCAAATTTAAAGGCTTTAATTGATATTTAATTACTCTTTCTCATTTTAGTACTTAAGTGGATCCCTACTAAATTCCAAACTTTCATGTAGTGTTCAAAATTTTTTCTTTTCTAATTAGAGCTTTTGTGTTCATGTGTTTATGTGTTTTGACCAAAAACATTTCATACTTAATTTGCTCTTAGTAATTTAGTGGATCCCCACTAAATTCCAAAATTTCATATGGTTTTCAAAAGTTTTTCTTTTCTAGTTAGATAGCTTTTGTGTTCATGTGTTTGGACCAAAAATATTTCATACTTAATTGGTCGAATTAACCTTTCTAATTAGAGTTTTTCCATTAGATGCGTTTTAACAAAAATAATAATAATAAAACTACTTATTGGATTAACGTTTCTAATTAGAATAAAATAGATTTTTATAACAGTTTTAGGTAGTGGGACCTCTTAATTACTAAGAAATAGTTAGGGAAAGATACCCAAGATTTGATCATAGAATAAGTTATTTGAGGATTTTAGGAATGCGGGAGAGCTTTTAGGAATTAGAAGTTCTTTTCAATACTACTTAAGCGATGTTTTTCTATTTTATAAAAGATTTCACCAAATATTGTATATATGAGGTGGTAATAATTCACTGGTTCTCAAACTTTTTGAAGTCCTTTTTATTATAAAAAAAAAGTCCAAAATTCTAAGAATTGAGGATTCAAGAAGGGAAGTGTTGGTGGGCCTCATCCCTTCACCGTAAGATTTGTATATATATATTAATAAGACACATCTTGTGCTGATGAAAAATAAAATAAAAAATCTTATCAAGGGAGTCTGTCCGAATGAAAATGCATATTTAGTCAAGGGGTTTTCCAAATGATCTTCCAAGTATGAGGTCTGGAGTCAACAGAGAAAACTAAACTGACATACGATTTGTTCAGAGGGGTTTTCTTTGGGTTAGTATGTAAACCCCCTACCCCACCCCACCCCACCCCACCCCACTCGCTCACTCTAAGATTGAAAGTTGCTCACCAAACTAATAGATCTGATGTCTCTTATATCGGCTGCCCCTACCTTATTGACCATTAACACATTTTTGGAAATATGATATTTCAAAGTTTTACTCAATAGCTCTCCTTAAGCATTTTTTTTAGCAATATTCCAACATTTTATAAAGACTAAAGAGAATCCACCAGAATCTGGTCCCTTGTCTCCATTTGACTCACCAATTATCTGCAATACCTCCTTCGCACAATGCACTATCAAAATGAAGCCCGTTCAACTGAGGTCTGTATATATATATATATATATCTTGATATCCTCCTCAAAACTACTCCAGCCCCCGTTCAACTGAGGTCTGTATATATATATATATCTTGATATCCTCCTCAAAACTACTCCAGCCACCTCCAAACTTCGTACTGGTATTACCTTACTGAATATTCTTATCATCCAACCAACCACAAAGCTTTAGTAACTTCAACCAATTTGAAGAGTATCACTGTCTCATTTTCTAGTAATCCCATGTTTCTTCTCATTGTCAAATTGGTATGAAGCAGAAGTTTTTAGTGTAAGAAAGTTCCACTCGATCCCAACTTGATATGAGGAAATGAGATATAGACAAAAAGCAATTATTTGACTCTCTAATGGCTTTCCAAGTGTAACATCTACTAACAATCCAACCAGAACTTCTAAAAACCAAGCAAATAGAATACCCATCTTTCCAATGACTTACACTTCTAATTTTAACCAAAGAAGAACCCAGTAAACAATTGATGACTCTTGTAAGAAATTACTAATCGAATTCTGTGCTCCCATGCATAAATAAGTTATGTTTGTAAAGGCCTAAATCATGGCTGGAAATGCCTTCTTTCGTAGTTGGTTTGTTCTGTAAGCATTATGTGTGTTCTTCCATCCCATAAATTTGTCGACTAATAAGGTATGTTTGTAAATGCCCTAAATCACAGCTGGAAATGCCTCCCTTGTAGTTGGTTTGTTCTGTAAGCATGATGTGTGTGCTTCCATCCCATAAATTTGTCGACTGGAGTAGAATCTCAACTGTAGATTTTGTAAAGTCAACCATAGCTTTTCGAAATTGTGCTTTTGATATCTTAGACATCGTAAAACTGTTAGTGGCTTTAACTGCTTGAAGAAAGGGTGCTTACAATGTATTACCTGGTGCAGATTGTAGGGAAATGGACAGTGAAGCAGCGGAAGATTGCAACATTAATTAGTCAAGTGGTTCTTCTTCAAAGAAAATTTACGTCTTGTCGCCCACTCCTTGTCGCAAGACATGATATTAAGCTTGCATTTAAACTGGCAAGGGATGCAATTGATTCTCAGATCATGAAGTTGGTGGAATCTAGCCGGGAAAAGAATTTGAACGAGACTTGTAGCATTTGTTTGGAAAACACAGAGGTTAGCCAGATGTTTGCTACTGATGTTTGCTCACACCGATATTGCTTTTCTTGTATGAGACAGCATGTGGAAGTGAAGTTGCTTCATGGAATGATACCTGAGTGTCCTCATGATGGCTGTAAATCCAAGCTGAACATAGATAGTTGTAAAAAGTTTCTTTCTCCAAAGTTAGTTGAGATCATGTATCAACGTATAAAGGAGGCTTCCATTCCTGTGGCAGATAAAATTTATTGTCCACATCCCAGGTGTTCGGCATTGATGTCAAAAATTGATGTCCTAGAATATGCCAATAACATATTTATTGGCGATGAGCAATCTGGAGTCAGGAAATGTATGAAATGCCATGGCCTTTTCTGTTTAAACTGCAAGGTCCCATGGCATAGTAATATGACCTGCTATGATTTCAAAAGATTAAATCCACCTCCAGAAGATGGGAAACTTAAGTCTCTTGCAACAGAAAAGCTATGGCGCCAGTGTGTGAAGTGCAACCATATGATTGAACTGGCTGAAGGCTGCTTCCACATGACCTGCAGGTACTTCAGTTTTATCCTACTTGAATTAAATATGATTTTTGTATTATTGAATGGAAAATGTTATGATGGTAAGACTCTAAACTGTACGGTTTTGTTTATTCTCCCCCTAAAGGATTCAGTATTCCATGTTTTGGAACTATTTGTTTAACTTCGTACCAATCAACTGTTCAAGTGGTGTGCCTTGGTAAAAGATTATGTCGAACTGGGATCATCTTATGATCCCTATTGTTCGACGTGCTTAATTTTTGACCGACAAGCCATGTTTTTCTTGCTGTGGTTTTTCTCATGAAAGGACAGCTGATATTGGCAGAGCCAGATGATTAGATTTGACCATGATTCATCCAATACTCGGCCTCGTAGTGTCCGGTCAATGTGCAGTCATAGATGGTTGTACAAATTTTATAAAATGAGGGACACCCTTCTTATGTCCACGAGGAAAGAAGCTTAGTTGATTTTGAAGCTATCAGTTTCTCTTGCCTCTGGGGCTGAATGATTTTGATGCAGTAGTTATAGTGAAGCACAATTGATTAGATGGTAATGCTATTATTTCTTACTGATTATGAAAATAAAGCTTTATTGTAGCTAGAATTTATATTGGATTTTTTCCCTTTTTAAGCAAGGGGTAATAATGTCCAACTATACTTGCATAGTTTTTGTTCATTTTTTTTTCTTGTATTAGCCAACCCCAATTAGTTGGGATAAAGCACTTTGTTGTTCTTGTTATTATCAGGTGCTTCTCTCTTTTGGAACCTAATGATCTTTAGAAATTTTACTATATTAAAGCTTACTGTTTATCCCAAAAAATTTGGGTTAGGGAAAAATACCTACTGTTGCTATTTCATTCTTTCTTTATGTTTTACAGTCTGTTGTCCAGCTTATCTGTCAGGTTGGTTCATGATTTTTTCTCAAGTAGCTCCAGCATTGCATATCCTCTCTCACTGTTTCAATTATCATGATCAACCGATCGTGTTGGTTTTGTTTTAGGAGCTCTCTTATGTGGATTGCACCATTAATTTCCTTAACTTTGTTGTCATTAACAACTGTCCTGTCATAAAATGTTTTCTTTCTTCCTTTTTGACTGTATGTCTATTGTACCATTTTGATGATACTTTAGCATTAAAGCTTCCGAAAATCAAGTATCATAAATCTGCTTGCATTGACCCCATAGTTTATTTTGATAAAGGAATTTTCTTAATATGAATACTAAAATGTCTGTAAGCATTTGAATTTGGACACATGGCAAACTATTGCAAAGTATCTCACTTAGAAGAGCATTTGTATCAAAATTCAGCATGATTCGATGAATTTTAGCCATTAATCTGCACTCTTTTTTCAAAACTTTCACAATAATTTCTAATTGTCTGATTAATATGATTTTGTTATACTTGATCAACAAATTGGATTCTATTTAGTCCGTCTCTCAATCCTTCAATCCAAAATACAATCTGAGTAGATCGTGCATGTTCCCTTTTGCTTTGCAGGTGTGGCTATGAGTTCTGCTATACCTGCGGTGCCGAATGGAAGAATAAGAAAGCTTCATGTACCTGTCCACTCTGGACCGAGGGAAATATTTTATATGATGAAGATGAAGAAGATGATTTTGATGAAGATGATGAATATTTTAGTGACGACTTGAATGATTCTGATTGGGAAGACGGGGAAAAATATTATATATGAAGATGATTTTGACGAAGAAGATGAATATTTTAGTGATGGGATGGCGAGGAATAGACTACAGGTTATATTAGGGTTGCTTTGTTACCATATTGTAGTACTCTCTCGCTCTCTTTTTTTCCTTCTTTTTGGAGAATGTTTTATGATGAAAACTTAAAGAAAACACTGAAAATGGAATCCAAGTTTCATTCAAAAATGAAAAAAGCCAAGAAAATGTGCTCTTAGAATCGAAGTAAGAGATGAAAATAAGAGGTGCATCAATATCAAGCAGAAGTTTTGAAGAATATACTGCAGTTCATGTACAGGTTTCATGCAGGATTACAAGGCCTTATAGCCTTGCCCTTGGGCCTAAAAGAGGCATCTGTTCATCCTATGCTTGGGAGATTGATTCAGGATATGATCTGTATTCCCCTGATTCTGATAAAAGGGTACATTTTTTTTTTTTTTATGGTAACATGATAAAGGGTACATGGGCAATACGGTTGAGTATGTTTTTCAAGTTCCCATTGATCATTGTACATGGTTAGAATGTGAGGTCTGCAAGCCATGGATGTGCACACTATTGTCATAAAAAATCTACACCGAGACATCAAAAGACAAGTCAGGTCAACCATGATTGGTATGGTATGAGAGACCCAAGGTTTTAAATTTCGATTTTGCCTTGAGATTTCATTAGAGTAGCTTGACAAAATTTAAATTTTGTCAAATATCGTCAAAATGGAGAAATACTACCGAAATATTTAGTGTCACCAAACTAAAAAAATGATATTTCACAGCATACGGGCAAAATGTAAAACCTTTGAGAGACCTGAAAATTATGTTAAGCAGATACCAGGATACCTAAGACCATGCATGAAGTTATTGGGATACAGTACTAACAGATTGGCTAATGCACAGAATAAAGCCAAGGTAGTAGAGTGAAAGACGTACGTAGTAATGTTTCAGATAAACAAAATGCTTGCTCTGATGGAGGCGTTCTGTTGCATAACATCACATAAATGGTAAAAAGAATATGGCACATTGCCAACTGCACATAAATGTACAAAAAGAACAAAGGAATAATAATTGGATAGTATATATTTGCTTCCCCAGTCGACTTATACATTCCATTGCCTTTTAGCTTTTTCCCAGAAACTCCGGCTTTTCTCAACACAAAATAAGGCCCTCATCGAGTATTCAAGACGATCTGCTTGCGAAAATCACAAAGTTAGAACAAAGAGAACAACATCCATCAGGACATTACAGTCTTGATATGAAATAACTCATCAGAGATATCGACAGATGAAAGCGAGCATAAGCCAGCTACAAAAGCTAGAAAAGCTCAAACCATTCTGGCAGAACTTGCACACATGATCATCGTAGAAGGAAAACCGCAATGCAAAATATACTGATCATTTCTATTCTCTTCCAGGAAAATTCACCAGTCATTGGGTGGGCCTTCCTTGAGGAAGCTGACCAGCTGGTTGGCTCAGACTTGTCCATTGCCCTCCTTGCTAGCTTGTAACCCGCAAAATTCATGGCACCAAGTGGTGCAGCCTGAAAACAACATACAAAAACACAAACCATTCATTATACAAAAAATGAACACCATCCATCATTCCAATCAAGCTTCGGCTTCAGCTTCAGAATTGAAGGGAAAGAACCAAGAAAGAGCTTAAGATTGCATGAAGAGAATAGTGTTAAAATGGATATCAATGTCAATCCAGATCAATATGATGCTCAATCATGGAAACAAATATTCAGAGGCACATGGATTATTTTCGTACAACACACAGCACTTTTCAACCCCAGTACAAAACAAAAACAGTCCCTTAGTCAAATAGTTTTTATTGCTTTCTGTAAATTTTTTTTTTTTGCCCTTTTGGCTTTTAGCAGGATTGCAAGTGCACCCCCTTGGCGTTTTTGAAATTAACTCTGAGCTCCTTTCAGCTTTTGTTGGTAGTCACAGTTACCTCCCTATTGACTGTTGAGTGACAATTAGGGCCGCTGAGTGAATGTACTGAATTTCGTTAATTTTGGACCACTTTACCCTTGTAAAGTTAGTTGTTTTAGTAAATGACATTTTACCCTTACTAAAACTTTTTTAATTTCCTACTTTATCCTTATATATGTTGAATTATTTTTCCCTTTTTACACTTAATCCCCCTTCATAAAGTTTGCATTTTCTCAAGTTAAGAAACTAATCAGCCCACTAGTCTAACGATTTGCACAAGAATACCAAAAAAGACCGAGAAGAATGGGGAAAAATGTAGGAACCAACATGTCATTTTTAACTATGAAAAGATTATCTCCGCATGATACATTTTTCCGAACAATGCTTTTCAACAAAATCCTGTTAACTTGATGCCTTATTGCAGAAGAATCAAACTACTTATGCAAAGGATTTGTCTTTTTTTTTTTTTCCTAACCTTTTCAGTTCAAAAACATGTGGTTTGAAGAGAGCTTTGGGGAGAAGGTCAAGGAGTGGGGGAACAGTTTTCAGGTAGAGGGAAAATCCAGATTTATTTTCTGCAGAAAACTGAAGAAGTTAAGAGGAAATCAAGTTGCAGAATCGGGTGTCGTTTGGTAGGGTGGGGGAGAAGAAGAATGATGTGCTTGAGAATTTGAAGAGACCTAAGGAGAAAGAGGGAAAGGGTGGTCTTACGGTATCAGAACAATCAGAAGGGGAGAATTTTAAAAAAGAAGTTGCCAATTTGGCTATAATGGGGGGAATATGTTGGAGGGAGAAATAAAGGATGCTTTGGTTGAAGGAAGGGGACAGAAGTACCAAATATTTTCATAAAATGACCAATGCAAGAAATAGAGTCAACTCCATGAGGTAGATTGAAGTGGAGGGAATTGTCCTTAATAAGGAGGAAGACATCAAGAGAGCCGTGGAACAGTATTATATACACCTTTCAACTTTGTTTTGAAGTGGTATCGAGACTTGGTGGAGGGAATTAGCATGGGGGGTTAAAGGCCCGATAATATCCCATCTTCAATTTCCTGATGACAACATTATCTTATGTAAAGCGATCCAAGCCCAGATAGTGATTTTGAGATGTATTCTACTTTGTTTTGAAGTGGTATCGAGTCTTAAGATCAATTTCAACAAGAGTGAAATGTTTCAGGTTGGGGAGGGAGATGCAAATTTGGACCATTTAAGAAGCATTGTTGGATGTCAAATAGGAAAATTACCCACACGGTATTTGAGTTTCGTTTGGGGCATCATTTAAGTAGAAGTCTATTTGGGAAAAGGTGGTGGAATGATCAGAGAATGGGCTATTAGGTTAGAAGTTGAAATATCTGTCAAAAGCGGGAAAGTTGACTTTGATTCGAAGTTTTTTATATAACATGCCTACATATTTCTTATCATTGTTTAAAATCCCCATATCAGGGATAAGGTTTGTGGAAAAGCTTCAAAGGAGTTTCTATGGAGAGAGAAAGGGGATACACAAAAATATCATCTAATGAAGTGAGAGGAAATATGCAAGCCTAAAGAAGCTAATGAGCTAGGTATAAGAAAGATAAAGGAATTCGATGAAACTCTCCTGGGAAAATGGTTGTGGAGATTTGGGACTGAGAGAAGTAGCTTATGGAGGCGGGTTATAGCAGTGAAATATGGAAGTAATGAAGGTAATTGGCTAACACCCATATTTCTTGGATCCTATGAATAGAGCCTTTGGAAACCATATCTATTTTAGCCTTGACGTTTGAGACCAGTACTCGGCTGGTTGTGGATAATGGAGATAGGGCTTTGTTTTGGTGGGAATCACGGGATAAATGGATTGGCTCAACCTCACTTAAGTATCAGTTTCCTAGTCTCTTCAATATTTCTCTTTTGAAAGATGATAAGGTGGGTAATATCATAGGTAGCAATAACAAGGGAATCTCTTGCAATTTGGGGCTGCGAAGAGCTTTATTTGACCGAGATCAGAGAATTGGAATCAGTTACAAGTTTATTGTCGTTATTACAGAGCTAATAATTTAAAGAAGGTCCAGATTTGATGATTTGGACTGGCAACAAAAAGGTACGTTATTGGTTAAATCATATTACAATGGGCTATTCTAGAACTTTCCGTCATGCGGAGTGGCTTCATTCATTTGGCAACATGCAGCCCTTTCCAGATTTGTTGATTTGGCTGGGTGTAAGTAGGACTGTAAGTTTGGTACATCCCAAAGCTCGCCCAAACTCGTGAGTTAATTTGAGTTTGGGTTTTGTCCGGACTCACTTTTGAGCCCAAAGTTGAGTTCAGACTGAAGTTTGTACAACCCATAAAGCCCAGTATGGACCAACATATATAAAAAAAAAATATTATATTACCTTTACAAAATTTTATTTTCTTATTTTTTTTAACCTTTTCATTTAATTCAGACCGACCCAAACCCAGCCTGAACTCAACAAATTAAGTTCGAAGTCAACAGGTTTAGGTTCAGTCCGGACTAGGTTAGGTTCGGACCAACTGATTTTCATTTGGACTGAACTTGAATCGAGTAAAGCCCGGCCCATCACGCCATATTAACAGCCCTATTTGACATGCTTCAGCATCCCCTGAACTGGTCATGTCTATATAAGGTATAGATTTTGCTTGGAAATAGTGTATTGGCATTAGCAATTCCTTAATCAATACCTATATTAATCCATTTGTGGGCATATATAGTTGGAAAGAAGATATAACAGTCAATCTCAAATTTCAAAGAGTACACATAGATAACAAGAAAAAGTCACGAAAAGATCAAACTCACAAGCCAATATTTCTTGAAGTGAGTTTGTCTCCATGTAACGTGATCTTCCAGCAATCAGCTTTAAGTAAAAAGACAGAACCCTTCTTGGGTACAACTGCAAATGACACAGAAAGAGTCAGAAGTTGCTTAAGAGAGAGCTCAACAGAAATACATTCATGCTAGTTCTACAAGACAAAGAACCTCTAGCAACCATCACACAGTGAAACAGATCCAATAGTAGGCTCTCTATCAAAAACTTAACAAACATTAACGATCTCAAGATACATCAGTTCATTTTTAAGGCAGAAAAGACCGCCGGTGCATTGTCTCATACTAGACTCATAACCAACTTAATTAAATACCAAAAGCTCTTTGTGCGTAAATGACAGAAAGAACATAACATCCCAATATGCTCAAAGACAATAACCAAATAGCCCTTGTTCTTAGTCAGACCCCTTCAGGCCATACAGTTATACAGGCACCCCCCCTACTGAGAACGCTACCTAGCTTAACTTTGAGGAGAACTTTCTTAAAAACCCAGGCCTTGGGACAGGTAACATTTTTTCGACAGAGAAGGGAGAGAGTTCTCTATGCCTAGCCCAGCCGACTTCATAGCAGTAATTCTAACCGAGCTGAGGCACTTTATTACTTCAAGAGCTGAGATTTGGAAACTCACAAAACATACAAAGGTTTTAGCATGTCGCAGCATGTTGGCAAAATTTCGCCAAAATGGTCCCCAACGAAACGAAATGTAGGTGGAATTCACTGAATTCCACCTGTTCACCTGTTCCCCCATTTTGTCGAAATTTCGGCAAAATATAGCGAAACATTTCCCCAATATTTCTCTAACCTGGCGAAATATTCTGCTAGGTCGGCAAAATGTATGGCGATATCGAAATTTAAAACCTCGAAACATACCTCAGATTATGATTAGGGGACTCTAGTAAAGTATACTCATGGAACCAAGGACTAATCAGGTGGCTTTTGAGTTGGCAACCAGTGGGGGTTCATCATGCTTTATTTTACAAATGGGTAAAATATATCACTGTAACTTGAGTAAAATAGGCACTTTGTCCAGTTTTGTTCCCTCTCATCTTTCTTCAAATTTTTTCCCTGTTAATGGGGGAAAAAAAACAAAATAAAATAACTATTTATTCTTAGCATCTGCTTTTTGTGACACAAAAGTGGGTCATTATTTTTCCAAATATAGTGAAAATGTCAAAGGAAATGATGATGCCAAAAAAAAGGTCATTATATTTCTTTAACTTACAAAAAGGCTCACTAGGAACTAGGAATTTGTGATATAAACTAGTTCTAGAATAAATTTAACTTTTTTTTTAATTGCATGCATATAGAAAATCACAAAAACAAGATGGAGAACAAATTTTGATTTAATAGACAATGCAAGTTAATTAGAATTAGCAAAGGCACACACAATGTATATGGCTGAACAAAATAAAATAAGTAAATGAATAGAAGAAAAAAATAATTTACACTTAATATGTACGCTTACTAAAAGAAAGCGAGAATGTAATAAACTTACTTAGTAGTATAGTTTGAAAACTCGAAATATCAAATTGACTCAACAGTTTGTCGAATACAGTAAACTCGATGACTCGACTTGACTCAACTTGGAACTACTCACTTAGATCGAGTCAAAACGGTCGCTGGGTATTGAGAAACTCATCGAGTTGAATTTGACTCCACCGAGTTATAAATAGTCGAATTGCTTCAGAAAATTGGCGAATCGGGTCAGCTGGTTTTCGAGTCAACTCGAGAGTTTTAAAACAGTGCCTAGTAGTACGGGGGAGAAAGACAGAGAGGAATGCAGTTGATTGTAGTTTCTGATTGTAATGAAAGCTCTTAAAGAAACAAGATATTGGGCTGCTGTTTGATAATTAAGATGGAAAATGTGAGGTAGTTTCCTTTAACGGATAGAGACATAGAGTAGAATGCAGTTAAAGATAGGGAGTAGTAGATCATGCTTAGAGAAGGCTCCACTTTTACGGCCCAAAAATAATTCTAACCGTTTTAACAAAGTTTTAATTTGATAAAATGAAAGGTATTACGGAAGAAGATATCAACCCATTGTCCGGATTATAAAAGTAAAGATATAGTTTTTATAAAATCCTTATAGTATAACATATCAATTACGTAAACCTTGTATAAATATCTGAAATAAGGACCACAGGAAAATGGATGTTTAAGTTAGAAACCATAATGGTTATCTTTAATGACTGATACTAAAACATATATTGGAATGAGACATTTGAAGATTGACAGAGTTTTCATCCCCTTTCTACCACAAACCAATTTGGCCGGTTCATTTGGTCGGCTATACCCCATGCATCGTTTACATGCACATTGGTGTACCTCTAGAAAGCATGGTTCCGTGGATCGGGCGATACCGGTCCGGACCGGGACCGGACCATACCGGTCCAGTTCCAACCTGCGATACAAAGGAAGTATCGCTTGGTTATGGACCGGCGGTCCAGCTACCGGTACCGCCGGTCCGCTGGTCCGGCAACCAATACCGCCGGTCCGTCCGGTCCAACGACCGGTCAGGCGACAGTCTGAAATTTTTTCAAATTTTTTTTTTTGCTTTCTGTACCGGATCCGGACCGGTACCAATCCGGACAGGCGGTCCAGCCGGGATTGGCCCAGTCTCCGGTTCCAGTTTTTAAAAACTTGCTAGAAAGAAGGGCAATGGGCAATGGTGAAAACAAAATTTTCTAGCAGATAATTAATGTTAAGAGCTTCTACTTTGACAAAGCTGCAGAGTTGAAAATACTAGCCAAATACCAAAAGGTAACATGGTGATAATTCACCTTTTTTGTAACATGGTGATAAATAACCTTTTTCTTTAAAATTAACTAGTTATTAAATTAAAAGCGACAATACACACACAAACACTGAGAATCAAACAAGGAATTAAAAAGAACGTGGAATAAGAATCACAAAACACAGAAGTTGCCAGAGATATATTAGATTAAATATTGTAATGGTGTAAGCTACCTCGAAATTTATTTTCTCGTGTGATTATCCCAAAGGTATGTTCGGTTTCTCGAATCATAATACCACTCACTCCAATGAAGGCAGTTTGTTTGCACTCAACAACTGCAAGAAAGAAGACAAGAAGACTCCGATAAGTATACCATATGATACTAATGATTCCTTTGGACTATACCATACGTTTGACTTGTGTAGGCATCAATCCACAGATTTTTTTCTCAATGGACCACCTCTAAGACAGGCCATAGCCCAATAATCATGTCAAAACTATCTTAAAAGTCTGTCAAATACCAATAATGAGCAAAAGATGTGGTTCGCGTTCTTAAAGGAACTATACTCGAGATGGAAACAAATCCTAGCATGCCAATTGCTGTGACTTTTTGAGCAGCTACTATCATATAACTAAACCTATTCTGAACATTAAGCTTGTTCCATTGTGCAAACTTTGTGCTACTGCACATCAAAGAGATCGATCCTGGAGATACGGAGATAAATTTGTATGGTACAAAACAAAGACTCAACTTCTGTGTCTTTCACATGCATAAAACATTCTATGAAAAATCCTGCAGAAGACAGTAGTTTATCATATAACCTAGAAGGATAGCTCCGTGTAGGTTCGCGGAGAGAAGGCATTGAGCTAACTGAATTCTCCTGTAAAGTGGATGCAGAAAAAAGTTACAAATACTGTTATCCTTAGCACAAGCATATAATGAAGAAGTTAAGCAGACAGATGACAAGCCTTCAGACCATATAATCATTATGCCAAGATCTCAAAAAGAAAAATACCTTACCCTGTATCTTTAAGAAGTTGATTTACATATTCTTTCCACATCTCATGCATTGGCTTGAAAATATCAAAGCTGCAACACAAACCCAACAGATAATTTTCAGGATAAAAAGGGATTAGATAAAAAAGAAAAAGAAACAAAACCCATACGTTTTAGCACTTACAGTGTACCACAATGGTACCAAAATAATCCCTGAAAAAAAAATGTAATGGAGCCCTGCCCTCACTATCATAAATCTTAAGGGGTAAGCTAAGGTTAATGGCAAGTGTAGACACAAATCTCGCGCAATTAAAATAACCGAACACAACAAATAGCCAACAAATTCAAAATTTATTAATTTGTAAATCTAAATGAGTATAGCTCTTCTTTTTTTCCTTTTGCTAACTTTTACACAAAGAACATGGTCCTCTGATTCTCCATTGATCCGATCGTAGTGGATTGTACGGCTTAATCTAATCCACACTTTGATGGCGATGAGGAGGCCGTTGGCTTAATCCAAACCGCACACTTCAATGGAAATTCTTAATCCAAGCCATCCACTTTGGTGGTGATGATAGGGCCGTTGGCTTAATCTAAGCCGTCCACTTTGATGGTGATCTTTGATTGCACGGGATGGGGCTGTTTAGCTTAATCCAAACCGTACTTTGATGGCGATGTTGACAATTGTCTATCGTATAGTAGTGGGGTCGTTTGTCAGACCAAATAGTAACGGGTTATTGCCTTGATCCGCACCGTCTACTTGATGTGTTACTGGAGCTGGATATAGGGTCAAAAATGTCACCAGAAATGATTTGTGCAGATTGTGTCTTCACAGGGTCAGCTGTTCAATGTTGGGGTTCATGATTTGACCTAAATCAATCCCTTTGATGTACAGTTGAGATGGCCTATTCAAATTGAAAAAACCTTTTTCACAACACCGAACATGAGTGCAGGGCAGCTAGCTTAGTCTTGAACTCTTGATGCACTGTATAACTTTCACTTCAAGGCTACTAGATTTTTTTGATTCCAGTTTCCATTCGTGTCTAAGAAGATTAAAGGAGACAGCCTCTTCGAATCCTCACTAACGAAATGCAGTACAATCGAAACCGTTCTCTTACAGTCCAAAGTACAATCCGACGGTATATGCACGGATCGATATATTGAAACCTACAGTGAACTTTGTTCGGAACTGCTCTTCTCCTGTAATGATAAGCACCTTCAATAGGCTTCAGCACAGTTCAAGCAACTAATCAAAAAAACATAAGCGACACTTGCTCTTCACAATATCCGTCCTTGCTATAGAGGGTTCACTTGAACGGATGGTTGTTAACTGATCAAAGAACTTTCCGGTCAAGAAACAACAGTGATAATGGCAACGCTTAAAAGAAAACGTCCATTGACGCCCTCTCTCTCTCTCTATTACCTACAACCAGCACTCTGCATCTCTTTCTAATTCTCCAAATCCCAACCCCTCTACACGACCAGCAACTCCCTCTATATAGCCTCTTTGTCCTTTTCTCTTCATTCAAGGGATCTCCTTCCATCTCTATATCCTTATTTCTTTTTTTTATTTTGATTCATTCTCTCTCTTTTCATAAAATAGGTAATTGTGTCTTGCTTTTGAATTGTGTCTAAACACAATGCTCTTTTGAATGGTTTCTAGACACAGTCACCTTTCATTTCGATATGAATTCATGAGAGAGAAGCAAGTCCAACCTGTGATTGTTATGATAGCATGGGGACTATTGTGTCAAAAATCACCCCTTGCATCCAACAGTCAAGATTTTCCTTAAAATTACCTCATCTACAAATGCCCCCTCGGATCTTCGGCCTGTCATATAATGTTTGGGAAGGGAGAAGAACTGAAATTATACCTCTATTATCATGTGCTTCCAAGGGTCGGTATAACTACTTTGGGGTTTATCTCATATAGCATTTTAACCTTTCACAAGCTACAAAAGGACTCTTCCAACACTTTCAATAGCCTGTGAACAGAAACATGGATTCCAGGTTTCAAGACTTTTATAAGGTACGTCATTCGTCCTATTCTCCTTGTTATATATTTTCAGAATCCAAAAGTCTCTTGAGACTTTCTATCTCCACTGTCTTCCACCTTCAAATCTGTACTTGAGATAGGTTGTATGGAAAAAGTGCATTTAATGCTCTCTTTTGTCCTCTTCCCTTTTTGTATGTTTTCAACCTTTAAACCTGTGCATGAGATAGGCTGTAAGGAGATAATGCATTTAATGCTCCATTTTTGTCCTCTTCTCTTTTAATATATTTTATACCTTTAACTCTGTACATGAGATATGTTGTAGAGAGAATGCATTTAAAGCTCCCTTTTGAGTCTTTGACCTCTTTTTTTTAGTGTCGTACAAGGGACTGACGTTTTTGCTTTGACGTTGTAAATAGATCCAATCAGCACCCTATGCTACTCTTCTTCGTTGGAGTTTGTAATAACTGTTATTGACAGATGAAGGCTTTGTCCAATTGATCAGCTTTATTAATGATTATCACTTTTTAACAATCGAAATTCTTATGGAAATCTTGAATTGTCTTTCTAGTATCCTTTAGAAGACATGACTTAACCTTGGCTACTCGGTTAGATGAAGTAGTTACAATCAGATTTGTGATCTAATTGAACTTTGAGCAAATTAAATCATGTATTTTCTAATATGGCTTGATTTTAATACGCATCATATGCGGCCCAATAATGGCTCATATGGTTTTAATTTATTGGTTATTCAACTTTAGGCAATGCACAATCACTTAGCTACTTGCTTTAAGCTAGAAGTAGCATTGTCCATTTGCGGTCTGATTTCGAGTCTTGCGGCCACATTTTGGTCTCAAGCAAACTAACTTGGTTGCGGCCTCATTTTAGTCACGAGTGGTTTAACTTTTGGTCTCGTGCGTCCTAACTATATTGTGGCCTCACTTTGGTCTCGAGCGGCCTAACTTAGTTGCGGCCTCATTTTGGTCTTGAGCGGTTAAACTTTTGGTTGCGAGCGGCCTAATTAGGTTGCAGCATCATTTTGGTATCGAGCGGCCTAACTTTGTTACGGCCTCATTCTGGCTTCAAGCGGCCTAACTTGGTTGCGGCCTCATTTTGGTCTCAAGTGGTTTAACTTTTGGTCTCAAGTGACCTAACTTAGTGTGCACAGTTTGACTTTGGATGTAAGCCATGTAACTTATTGTCGCTTAGTTTTAATCTTAGGCGGCCTGCTTTCTTTGTGACTTGATTCAATACATTAACTTGAGTATCCAATCCCTTTTTTTTTTTCACAGGATGGTAAACTTTGGGTCTGAAGGCACTGCAAAGCGACAATATCACATTGTATATGTTGATGGCTTCTCATCAAGGGTTGGGTTGCGTTTCATGGTTTACACCCCTTTGGTCGGCCAATTTGCATCATCTTTGGGTGATCATACTAATGACTTCCATCTTAATCAATGGAGCAAGCGAAAACTCTCAAGCCAGCTCGCTTTATGTCATGGGTGAACCGCGACCTACTTCTGCTGGTTCTTATCCAATTTTATTCTACTCATATCATGCTTCAATTGAAGAAATACCTCGACCCACTCTTGGAATGTATTATTAAACGAGAAGTTGGCTGGGGCAAAGGCTACAGGTTGAGAGGCGAGATTTCATTTGTTTCTGGCTTTTGGGAGTGAAATGATGAAGTGCGTGCACAACATCGTCACATTCTAAAACACTGGTATGGTACAGTTTATGCTACTAGATTCTTGTATGACTGTTGTAACAACATGGTTCAAGCTTTGTTCAAGTCTTGGCCTTCTTCAACGAACACTCTTATCGCTCAGGTTGGGGAACTTGGGATCTCTTTTTGGGATATGAAGATAATAGGAGAATTTCCAACTGATGGGCTTTTCTATGATGAGGTTAGCCCTAGCTTTGAGGAGCTTTGTGGTGTTGATAATGAATGGAACAATTATATCTGTAAGAGTTGCCGATATTTATTTGCAAATTTTTCTCTATTGGCCAGTCCATGATGATATATAGCAGGGAGGAGAAAAGAGCTACAATTCTGGAGTGGATAAAGTTGGGTGTGGAAAGCCCAAGTCATCTAAGGCATCATCCTCAAAGAAACAATACACATCCAGACAAGATAAGGAGACGATCAGAACCAAATGGCAAGGTTTTGAGGGTTGTGACATCTTTGACAAGTTGGACTTCGAGAGGGACATGGGTACGAAAAAAGAAACGTATTTAGCGGCTTTTCTTTTGGCACGACTATGCAAATTTGTACTCCCTTCTAAACGTGGGAAATATATCCGTCCTGAGACTTTCAAGGTAGCAATCATGATGGCTACAAGTAAGAGGTTCAGCTTGGCTTCTATAGTATTGGCTTCTATATATGATGGTTTCAATGAGGTGACTACCTTTGAGAAAGGAGCTGGCGAATTTAGTGCTACTTTTCTCATTCACTATGTATTTGGGTGGTTAAGGGTGTACATGCCAGGATTCTATGTTACATCAAGTACAAATGAAAGACCATACATGGTGAACTTTCAAAGGAAAAGCCAAGCAAGGCGTTATGATGAAGTTAAAGCTCGCAGCACACTGATTCGTGAAGGTAGGCGGTTTTCATGGCAAGCAGTTAACTTGCATCATCCTCATGACATCACTTTTATTGAAGATGGAACCTAGCTTGTCAGATTTTTAAAAATCTCGTGAACTTACGGTCGGGCTATTTAACTTATCGCAGAGGGTTGAAGTTCAATACTATAACCGAATGGGAGAATGGTGAAGTGCATGAGGATGATCCACAATTCTAAAGCAAGACACAATTACCTATTTTATGAAATGAGAAAGAAAGAATCAAAACAAGAAAAGAAACAAAGGATTTACAAACGGAAGGAGATCCCTTGAATGAAGAGAAAAGGACAAAGAGAGAGGCTATATAGAGGGAGTTGCTGGTCGTGTAAAGAGGTTGGACTATGAGAGTTAAAAAGATAAGGTACTAGTTGTGAGAAAAGGATTCTTTTACTGGACAGGGCAATACTCTCTCTGGTTTTCCTTCTTGACTAACCGTTTGACAAGAAAATCTCTCTTAGATGTTGCCCGTGTGATAGAGCGGACGAAAGAGAGAAGAAAAATGTTGAAGGGTGGAAAGTAACAGAGTTTGGAGAAAGGTTAGTACACTTGCAACACTTGGTTCTCCTCTTCAACAAATCAATATAGGAACTAAGATGTTGTATACGCACTTCACCATTTCACTCACGACCAGAATGACCCCACATTGAACTTCAACTCTCTGTGATAAGTTCAATAGCCCAACCGTAAGCTCCCGAGATATTTAAAAATCTAACGAACTAGGGATCCATTTTCAATAGAAGTGATGTCATGAGGATGATGCAAGTTAACTGCTTGCCATGAAAACCGCCTACCTTCACGAACCAATGTGCAAACTTTTACTTCATCACAACGCCTTGCTTGGCTTTTCTTTTGAAGGTTCACCATGTATGATCTTTCATTTGTACTCGATGTAACATAGGATCCTAGCATGTACACCCTTAACCACCCAAATACATTGTGGATGGGAAAAATAGCACTACATTTACCAGGTCCTTTCTCAAAGGTAGTCACCTCATTGAAATCATCATACACAGAAGCCAATACTACGGGAGCCAAGCTGAACCTCTTACTTATAGCCATCGTGCTTGCCACCTTGAAAGTCTCAGGACGGATATATTCCCCACGTTTAGAAGGGAGTACAAATTTGCATATCCATAACGAAAGAAGAGCCGCTAAATACGCTTCGTTTTCCATATCTATGCCCCTCTCGAAGCCCAACTTGTCAAAGATATCACAACCCTCAAAACCTCATCATTTGGTTCTGATCGTCTCCTTATGTTGTCTGGATGTGTATTGTTTCTTTGAGGATGATGCCTTGAATGACTCGGGCTTTCCACACCAAAGCTCTATCCACTCTAGAATTGTAGCTCTCTTCACCTCCCTGCCATATATCATCAACGGACTAACCAATAGGAAAAAGCTTGCAAATAAATAACGGCAACTCTTAGGGATATAATTGTTCCCTTCATTATCAACACTACAAAGCTCCTCAAGGCCAGGTTTAAACTCATTATAGAAAAGCCCATCAGTCAGAAGTCCTCCAATTATCTTCATATCCCAAAGAGAGATCGCAAGTTCTCCAACCTGGGTGATAAAAGTGTTCGTCGAAAAGACCAAGACCCGAACAAAGTTTGAAACATGTTACAATGGTCAAACAAAATCTAGTAGCATAAACTGCACCAAGATACCAGTGTTTTAGAATGTGACGATGTTGTGCACGCACTTCATCATTTCATTCCCAAAAGCTAAGAAAAAATGAAATATCACCTCTCGACCTGTAGCCTTTGCCCCAACCGACTTCTCGTTTAATAATATGAGTTCCATGAGTGGATTGATGTACTTCTTCAATTGGAACATGGTGTGAGTAGAATAGAATTGGATAAGAACCGGCAGAAGTAGGTCGCAGTTCACCTGTCGCTTTTCATGGTCATTTTCGTACTGAAAAGCTGTTGCATCCCAAAAAGCCTTATATTATCAAGGACATAAATGTGAGCTGTCTTGAGCGTTTTCGCTTCAACCATTGATCAAGATGGAAGTCATTCGTATGATCACCCAAAGAGGATGCAAACCGGCCGATCAAAGGAGTGTAAACAATGAAACGCAACCTAGCCCTTGATGAGAAATCATCAACAGATAAAATGAGATGTTGCCGCTTTACAGTGCCTTCAGACGCAAAGTTCACCATCACGTGGGAAAGAAATGGGGATTGGATACTCACGTTAGTATATTGAATCAAGTCACAAAGAAAGGTCGCCTAAATTAAAATTCAGCAACAACAAGTTACATTGCTTACATCCAAAGTCAAGTTGTGTGCAACCAAGTTAGGCTGTTCGGGGCCAAAATAAGGCCGTAGCCTAGTTAGGCCACTTGAAACCAAAAACTAAACACTAGATACCAAAATGAAGCCGCAACCAAGTTAGGTCGCTCGAGGCCAAAATGAGGCCGCAACCTAGTTAGGCTGCTTGAGACCAAAAGTTAAACCACTCGAAGCCAAAATGAGGACGGAACCTATTTAGGGCACTCGAAACCAAAAGTTAACCACTCGAGACCAAAATGAGACTGGAACCAAGTTAGACCGCTAAAGACCAAAAGTTAAACCGCTCAAGACCAAAATGAGGTCACAAACAAGTTAGGCCGCTCGAAACCAAAAGTTAAACCACTCGAAACCAAAATGGGGCCGCAACCAAGTTAGGCCGCAAGACTCGAAATCAGACCACAAATGAACAAGGTTGCTTCTAGCCTAAATCAAGTTGCTAAGTAATCGAACACTGCCCAAAGTTGAACAACCAATAAATTAAAATCATGACATAAGAATTTCATCAAAATCATATAAGTCATTATTGGGCTGCATATGACGCATATTAAAATCATGACATATTCGAAGAATACATAGCTTAATTTCCTAAAAATTGAATCAGGTCACAAATCTAATTGTAACTACTTCATCAAATCGAGTAGCCAAGGTTCAGATTGCCATAAGAATTTCAATTGTTGAAAAATAATAATAATTAATAAAGTGGATCAATAGGACTAAGCCCTCATTTGTCAATAACAATTATTACAACCTGCACCAAAGAAGAGCAGTCTAGGGTGCTGATTGAATCTATTTACAACGTCAAGGCAAAAAACGGCAATCCCTTGTCCATGTACGGCACTAAAAAAACAAAAGGCCAAAAGGGAGCATTAAATGCATTCTCTCCTTTCAACCTATCTCATGTACAGATTTAAAGGTAGAGAATATATTTAAAAAAGGAGGAAGACAAAAGAGAGCATTAAATGCACTCTCTCCGCACAACCTATCTATCGTATGTACGGATTTGAAGGTATAAGACAATGAAGATAGAAACTCTCAAGAGACTTTAGAATTCTGCAAATATATAAAAAGGAAAATAGGACGAATACCTTGTAGAAGTCTTGAAACCTGCAATCCACGTTGATGTTCCTTGATATCTTCATAAAAATACTTATTCCAATTGTTGAACTTTTCCTTCATCAATCGTAGAGATTACATTAATCAGTGAACCGTCCATCCAAAAATTGGTCTTTCCTCCACCACTTTGCAACTCAGTCCTTAAAGGAAGGGTGCAAGAGCCACGTGTTATTGAAGCAGAATGAGGATGGCCCCCGAGAGATAACCCCTTCGTTAATAGAAGAACTGAACAATGGTCTGAAGAACGCATCCTAGAAAAGATTCTTAAAATGTTCATCCCACTCCAGTGATATGAGAAATCTATCCAGTCTAGAACAATCTGGATTATCCAAAAGATTTGATCAAGTTTATTTTGTGAAATGCAGTTGAGGACAGGTAAACAACAAGCATTAATGAAATCTGAAAAATCTCTCATGTTACCAGTTATTCTATCCTTGCCCGTCCCCCTTTGATTAGAGGTTCTTGTAAAATCACCCCCAACAAGGTAGGATTCTCCATTTCTCTTGAATAGATCTTAGTTCTACCCAAAAATTAACCCTTAGCCTAGGCCTATCGGGGCCATAAACACTCATCAGAAGCTATTCAAAATTGTCCCTTATTTTCCTATCCCTGATACACACAAAAAAAGGCCCTTTTTTACATCAGTGACAAGAACGCTGTCACTGTCCTATATTTTCAACCCCCCACCCAAGGTTCCACTGAGGGTAAAAACGCCCACAATTTGTTTCAATCTCCCCAAAGACTTCTAATGAAATGACTATCCAACACCTCTTATCTCATCTCCTGTAATATGAAAGTATTAGGATTGTACCACTTGCATAGCTGCCTCACTGTTCTTTTTGGATAGATCAGCCTGGACCTCTAATTCCATCTAAGGATCTTCACTGGAACTTTTTCCTAGACCACCCATAACCCCTCAAACTAGAAAAATCTTTTATCATACTACTAATGCACTCAAATTTTCAACTCTCCCCCACCCTTCCTATCAACCCCCTTCCAAACACATGAAATTCCTATGAGCTTAAATAGTCACGAAAATATCCATCTGTCCGTCTCTATCTACTGCCTCAAGCACAAACAACCTAACCACCTCTTCCAAACCTTCAGTATCAGATATTCCCTCTTGCACCCAAATTTCCCCAGCATTTTTAGCCCTTTGTTCAACCAAAGCATTGTCTGAAACCTGGGAAAATCATGCCTCTTGTCGGTCCAACTTGCATGTTTTGTGATTTAAAATAGCAGGCAATGATGAGTAACTTTCTCTAGAAGTTCTGAAAATAGGAACATAAGAAAAATCCTACAATGAGACAACCTTTCACGAAAGAATTAAAACAACAAAAAAAGAAATGCATTCACATATAGGACATCTCCACTTTTGTCTTAACTCTATCTTCCATTCCCCACTCATCTATGTCCTTCTTTCTATTGTTTGGAGAAGAGGGAGGAAGGAGCGGGGAGAGGGTTTGGCAATGAGATCCTTCATGTAGAATATCTTGGTCCTACCGTCAGAAAAGAGCACAATAAAAGGTATAAGGGAGAAGTAAAGAAGTAAAAATGCTTGGAACACTTTAGGAAAAGATATTGAAGCAACATACTCGCTTAGGGTCCAATTATCTTACTTGTGAAACTCTCGAGGCAAATCAAATGATCCACATTGTTTATGTTGCTTCATGGACATGTGCCTTTTAGAGCGCTTCGAGTGACTTTGTAAGGCCTTAAAATGAGCAGCAACTGATGCACCACGTCCTTGGACAAAGTTATCAAGAAGGATCCAACTGTCAATTTTCATGCTCCTAGACCCTTGCATGTATTTCTGAGATGAATCACCGTTTTGGAGAAGATCATGCACAATCTTATCCACTGTGCTTCCTCTTCTACTAGAAAGCTACAAGAATCCATATAAACCTCTACATAAGAGGCTAGGTACTCGTTCTGTTTACGGTAAAATCGACTCCATCGGACAAACAAGGTAAAAATAGCACAGTGGATAAGTACCTTGATACCAGGACTCCGCAAATTCTCATGTATGGAATCAGAAAGCTGAGAATATGTAAGATCATTTGCTTCCATGTCTGTTTAACATAAACAAATGTCACAAATTTCTTATTTTTCTTTCATAGTTTAACCACAGTTACAGTCATGTTACCTGAAACTCCAGGAACACATCCTGATGAAGTATGACCTGAGACTGCAAAATGCCCAGAAAATTAGCCAAAAACAGAAGTGACAACTAGAACAACAAAGAAAGAGATTTTTTTTTAAAGTTTCCACGTAGAATTGTATCTCACATGGAATATCATGAACTCGTCTCATTAATTAAATCATAAGTTTTCTTTTGGCAGTAAAAATTTGAAGCATTAAAATCTGAAAATTGCTTATAGAAGAATTCAAAATTTGAACATAAAATAAAAAAAGTTAGAATAGGTGTGATTGTAACTTATATCGAAGAGTGTAATAGAAAATATTGAACTCAAAAATGGGAGATCAAAATGCCTTTTTAAAGAGAGAAAATATGCTCTCCAAAAGTGGAAAAATCTGAAAGAAGGAGAATCTTATAATATCAGGACTTAAAAGGAGAGACTAAAACTTACATGTGATCCACTCAATGCTTAGCTTCTAAACTGTTCAGTTGCCACTATAAGGTATGCACAAATTAATTCTGCACTTATGAGTTCAGTAGGTTGATTTCAGGTGAAATTACTAACCAGAACAGCTGGAGGCACAAATGCTTCCGAAAAATCAGATTACGTTAACATATATTTGCATAAGATACTGCACTTTATCATTAGATTTACAAGGACTAATGGAGGTACAAAGTAAGCTGATAGAACATTTTACAGCAAGAGAGATACTGTCCAAGTATAATGAGCAAACGATTGGCAATTTTATTAATGATGAACAAATGATCGGCATAAATAACAGAAACTAGGAATCACACAAGAAAAGCTGAAAAAAAAAAGTTTAATCAATGAAAACAGAAGGCATTTAAATGAATAATATTTTGAAGAAAGGCTTGACTGAATTCAAACCTAAAAGGGAATTGAAACGCAGAACAGTTGTAAATCAAGTGGTGGGAAGGACTAGCTAATTAAGGATGTGATACCTTGGGTAGCATGGTTTCAAGGATCGGACCGATCCGTACCAGGACCGGTCCAATCCAAGCCACGATACAACTATTGTATTGTGAGGCTTTGGATCGGACCAGTCCAACCGATACCGGTACGGACCGGCCGGTACAACCGGTCTACTGAACCGTACAACCGATCCAAAGTTTTTTTTATTTTAATTTATAAATGGAACGGTCCAACAGATATCGACTTGAACCGGTCCGGCAACCGGTCTGGTCGATCCCATTTTTATTTTTATTTTTTTAAAATGGGCGATACAAAAATTGGATCCGACAGGCGGCACCGGTCCGATGCCTGATCACGAGACTTAAAACCTTGTTGGGTAGTAATATTAAATCTTTGTTGCCTAACAAGGTTTGAGCTTTTATTTTCTAGATAAAGCTGGACTCATTAATTTGATATAATTTTATTGTCTTGGGGAGTTCTTTTGAAATTTGGATTAGTTTTGTGTTAGATTTTTATATCAACTTGGATGTACAGATCTTTTTGTGGGGCAAGGTTCTCAGGTCCCCCTGTTGGATTTCTATATCAACTTGGATGTATCTCAAGGTGTAACTTTGACTTGATTTTAAATAAAATCAGTAGGGAATGAATGAACCCCCACCCCCCACTGGTGGCATAAAAAAAGGAGTGAAACAGTTTAGTTATGTATGTTTAGTTTTCAAACTTAATGCAATGGAAGAGAAAGTCAATCATGAAATTAATTTATGCTACTAAATCCAAGCCCTTTTGATGCAGGAGCATATAAGGAACTAGTGAAATTAAGTCTTTTCTGATTTAATTCTTATTTTAGACCTATCTTAGGATCCTAGTTCTTTTTAAGAGTCATGTGCAGGTCACATGAGTCCTTTAAGTTGAGGTTATATCTGACTTTTTCATCACTTAGGGCAGCAGTAGCAATTGAGGTATAAATACTACTTATTGAGGTAATAGGGAATTTTTTATTTACTCTAAACAAAAAATATCAGAGATCAACAGGTCTGAGGTTCTTTTGGGTCTTGCAAAAACCCTAGAAAGCCAACTATTTTCAGTTCATCCTTTAATCTACAGCCTTCTTTCCTTATCCATCTTTTTCTGTTAGTTGTTTTTTGCTGTAAATGTATTAAATCCGCATCAAAACTGGTATCAGAGCAGATTTCGATCCATCTCCATGGCTGCTCGTGGTAGAGGAGGTCGTGGAGGAAGGGGACAGCAGACTCAAATCGCAGAGATGGCGGACTTGAGGCGTATGGTTGAGGATTTGTCGAGGACTGTACAGGCGATCCAGCGACGGGAACGTGCGGCAGCCCGAATGGAAGTACCAGAGGGTAACCGTGATCCCTTGGGCATACCGAAAGGTGGCTTTGAGGAAGAGGAAGAAACCAATGTCGAAGAGGATTTTAATCCCTTCCACGGTCTAGAAGTTAGGGGAGAACCTAAACGTGGTGGTGGATTAAAGGAGAGGTTAGTACGAGCCCTTGATATGGGTATGGGAGGAGTAAAGGTTGAGGTGGCTGAATTCTACAGTGAAATGCATGCCGAAGATTATTTGGATTGGGAGGCAAATGTAGAATACTATTTTGAGTCAAAGCAAATGTATGATGAGCGAAAAGTGTAGTTTGGCACTTAAGTTGCGAGGAGCAGCTCTTCAATGGTGGAAGAGAGTTGAGGAGCAACGGAGTAGTCAAGGAAAGCCGAAAATCTGCAATTGGGACCACATGAAGATGAAGTTAAGAAAAAAGTTTCTGCCCACCAATTATATGATGGATTTATATCGTAGATTCCATGGATTGAAGCAACGCAACTTGAGTGTGGAGGCTTACTCATCGGAGGTCAACAATTTATCCATTCGTGTTAGTCTTGATGAAAGTAATGAGCAACTTACAGCTCGTTATCTTTCAGGCTTGAATCAATCGATTCGAGAAGAAATAGGAGTTCTAAGAATCATGAGTTTGGAGGATGCAAGGCAACATGCATTTGAAGCAAGGAAACAAAGACTTGGGCCAAATAAACCATTGGCTATGCGCACAGCTGGGTTTGTTAATCAGCAAGGTTCAATTGCTGTTCACAATTCTAGGAGGGACCAAACGACTCAAGGTGGTGACAAAGGGATTGCCATATCAAGTCCAAATGGGTTGCGGGGTACTGGTGGTCTTGATCGAGGTGAGAAAGGGAAGGAACCAGCTAGAGTTGGACCTCATGGGCGTACCAATACTAGCTCATCTTGTGGCAACAACAGTAACACTTTTCTTTGTTTCAACTGCGGGGAAAGAGGCTATGCATCATACTTGTGTCCACACAGAAGAGTACACTTAGCTGAAGGTATTAGAAGAAGAGATGGGGAATCCAATCTTTGATGATTATGGAGATGAAGAGGATGAAGTTGATGTACTACCAGCCACAGGACAAAGTTTGGTGGTTAGGAGAATTTTAACAGCACCAAAACAAAATAATGCAGAAGATTGGCGACGTCGAAACATCTTCCGAACACGTGTTACCTGCAGTGGCAAGGTGTGTAATGTGATTTTGGATGAGAGCAGCAGCGAAAATATCATCTCTAAAGAGGCAGTGGAGAAGTTGAGACTGCCAACAGTAAGGCATCCACATCCATACAAGGTTGCTTGGTTTCGTAGAGGTAATGAAGTTCCTGTTACTACCCGTTGTTTAGTGCATTTTACCTTGGGAAATAATTATGAAGATGAAGCATGGTGTGATGTTGTCCCAATGGACGCATGCCACATTTTACTTGGGAGGCCTTGGTTGTTCGACCATGACATGGTCCACTTAACCAAGGAGAACACCTACACCTATAGGAGAAATGGTAAGAAGCTGACCTTGCATCCTTTAAGGGATTAAACAACCAATAACCCCAAGAACAGCAAGGTTAATGGGTTTCTCACAGCTCGACAATTTGAAGAGGAAAGTCGAGAAATGGGGGCAATATATATGCTGATTGGTAGAATTAGGGAAGAAGATCAACATGAAGAAGATTCTGATTTCCCACAAGAAATTCAGCAACTATTGGGAGACTTCAAGGAGTTGATGGCTGTGGAATTGCCAAGTGGTTTGCCACCATTGAGAAATGTTCAACATACAATTGATTAAAAGCCAAGGGGTTAGTACGAGAAAGTAAAAGCCCACGCGTTGTTCCAGCATTGTTGACACCAAAGAAGGATGGATCATGGAGGGTGTGCGTGGATAGTCGTGATATTAATAAGATTACAGTCAAATACAGGTTTCCGATTCTCAGATTAGACATGTTAGATATGCTGGTCGGATCGAATGCGTTCTCTAAAATCAACTTAAGGAGCGGCTATCATCCAATAAGAATGAGACACGGAGATGAGAGGAAGACGGCTTTCAAAACACCCGATGGCTTGTACGAGAGTGGCTTGTAAGGCCATTTGGCTTATCCAATGCCCCTAGCACCATCATGCGTGCTATGACGAAGGTACTACGTCCTTTCTTGGGTTCATTTGTTGTTGTTTACTTTGATGACATTCTGATTTATAGTCATACTAAGGAAGAGCACTTAAGCCATTTATGCCAAGTTCTTTATGTTCTCCAAAAGGGGGCCCTTTATGTTAACCTTAAAGAGTGCTTTTTCTTGTGCAACAAAGTTGTATTCTTGGGCTACATTGTTTTAGTAGAAGGATTACAACCAGATCCCAAGAAAGTGAGGGCTATTACAAATTGGCCTGCACCGCAGTCCATGGGAGATGTTCGTAGTTTTCATGGCTTGACTTCGTTCTATCGGATGTTTGTGCAGAAATTTAGTGCAATCACGACTCCTATTACGGAGTTCTTGAAGGGGAATACCTTCGTGTGGACAAAATCAACAAAGGAAGCCTTCCAACATGTTAAACAAGCCATGACTCAAGCCCCAATCCTTGTGCTACCAGACTTCGAGAAGGTATTTGTGGTTGAATGTGATGCATCCCATGTGGGAATTGAAGCAATTCTCAGTCAAGAAGGGCGACCTGTAGCATTCTTCAGTGAGAAACTTACAGATGCGAAGAGGAGGTACTCAATATATGACCTTGAATTCTATGCTTTAATGCGAGCACTTCAGCATTGGCGACATTATCTGTTACAACGAGAGTTTGTGGTGTATTCAGATCATCAAGCATTGAAGTATTTAAACTCGCAAAAGAAGTTGAGCCTAAGGCATGTCGAGTGGAGTTCAACTTTGCAAGAGTTCACATTCACCTTGAAGCATAAATCTAGGAAGTCCAATGTTGTGAGATGCACTTAGCCGTCGAACAATGCTATTGACAAACATGAAGACACAGGTTGTAGGATTCGAGGAGATGAAAAATCAGTACCAAAGTGATCCGTATTTTAGACAAGTGTTGGAGAAACTGAATGAGCCAGGTAGCCACAGATTTTGCCAATATATTTTACATGAAAGTTACCTATTTAAAGGCAATCAATAATGCATTCCGGAAGGGTCACTTCATGAGCAGATTATAAGGGAGCTACATGGTGGTGGTTTAGGTGGTCATTTTGGAAGGGACAAAACACTTGCAATGGTGA
>JAUPMG010000013.1:11244755-11259786 GCA_031762675.1 Pachysandra terminalis | reverse complement strand
TCCACTAGGGAGTAACTGCATACCAACAAGATATGACGAAGGGGTATTTGATAATATGCAGCAAGTGGTCCAACCTTGACAATATTGAAAAGAGAAGACAAGTCAGAGATAAATTAAGTTAGTTAAGATGAGAAATACATGAAAATTAGCTCAATTCAATCAATAAAAAAGGGAAAAGGTAAAATATGTTATTTTTTATGATGAAAATAAGGTAGTTTACACAAGCCTCACTTAAAGTTTGGAGGGTAAATTACACAAATCTCCCTTGAAGTTTGGAAAAATTACAGATACCTACCCTCACATTTTTAAAATAAATTGACCACCTTTCAGATTTTTTTGTTTGTAATATTAACCACCTTTCTATACTTTTTAACCAAATTTGTTAATTCAAAATCTAACTTCATGAAGTTACTTGTATAAGTAAATGGCATTTTTAACCTTGTCGAAAACTTTCATATATCTGATTTTATGAAGAGAATAAGTATAACAGGGAAAATATAATTCAACATATATACGGGTAAAGTAGGAAATCTAAATTTTTTTTAATAAGGGTAAAATGTCATTACTAAATCACTAACTTTAAAAAGGCAAAATTACCTAAAATTAATGAGCAATGTTTTTGTATACAAAGCTCTCTCTTGTTTGCTCCCAATCATAGATCAGCATTTATAACCTTAGTTGGAGAGACTGCAAGTGGAAAAAAGTATGATATCACTTTTGTGGAACTTTCTGAACTAGAAAGATCATAAACCTTGACTTGTCATTGTACCAGAATTGGTGAGAACTGGGAAACCATTTTCCTTGTTATCAATTCCTCTCCAATACCATGGCCTTGTTTGGGTTGGGTGCCTTTGGCAATGTTTTTTCTATATTTTTTTTTGTGTTTTGGTGCTGTTTTGTTGATGTCTTCTGCTTTTTAGATGTAATCTCTTATCTTCTGATTTAATAATATGTTCACGTTATTGATCACAAAAAAAAAATTCTTCTCCAATACCATGGGCATCTGACCAATAACTCCAAATGTGAATAAGGAGAAGCATTCCCCTAATCCATATCTAAGAGAGATTTCTACCCAGGAGACCAAAAGGTGAGCAACCAGAAGCTTCAGAAGTCAATTTATCCACAAGAGCAATTGACAGTTTGAGTCCACTAGGAGATAGGTTAAAAGATCTTGATGTTTTTCCATATAGGTGTACAATTACAATGTCATTCTTGTTACTCGGCCTGGTAACTAGTACATATCTTTCAAGTTACACCAGTATAACTAAAAACTAGGTTTTGAAGCACGCTAGTCAAAATAGCTGCAGCACATCATGCTATGTCTAAAATTAGGACAGTATGTTGGTCAACTGTTTGCATATGCATAAAGCATAAGATTTTTATTACTATTTTTTTTTTTGGATCAGCAAAGTATGTTTATTATATTATATCAAAGAAAAAGAAGGAGTTAAGCCCTTGGTACACAAAAGGTATAAAATAGGCCAGCGGCAAGGAAAAAGAAAGAAAAGACTTAGAAATCCCTTTATAAGTGCTACAACTCCCAATCCCCCGACCCATCCTGAATAAAGGAAGCAAAGGACATTCCTTTGAATTCAGGCAACACCAAAACCCATTCAAAAAGCAGAGATAGAACCCTTCTAATGACAGCCTCAGGTTTCTCCATATATTCTGTTGCTACGTTCTTGCCAAAGTGACCAACAGGTTACAGCTGGGCACAATCCAAAAATTACTTCATTTATTTTTCCTTTGCCTCCACTCAAAACAAGGCAAAGAATCGTATAAGCTAAAGGGATGGATCCAGATCCTTCCGAAACCCAACAATAATGAGGACCATACATTTGAAGCCAAATTACGAATTACAATTGATGAGAAGATGAGGTACCGACTCCTCCTTTCCTTACACATTGCACACCGGTTAGGAAAAGACCAACCCCTATGTATTAAATAGTCCAGGGTTAAAATCCTGTCCAAAGCTGAGGCTTCCAAATGATTTTGGCAGGGAACAACTTATTTCTTACCTGAATTAACGATAAGTAAAGGGGTCTAACTGAAAAACTTCCGCCCCTTTCACAGCACCACCTTCTAGCATCACCTCCCACTCCCACTTTTTCTGATGTCAAAGGACTTAACATAGCAGTTAAGGAATCAACCTATCTATCAAAAAGAGCATGTATAAGGGAAATGAACCATGTGACTTCGCCTGACAACATGTCTTTAACCCAAGAGTGCTTATCTAGTGCCACCACATAAATATCCAGAAATCCTTTTTTAAAAGAGTTTCTCCACACCAAACATCTTCCTGAAAACTCGCCCTTGAGCCATATCCAACTTTATAATGAAACCTATCATAGAAAACCACAGCCATACTCATGATAGCTTTCCACACACTAAACCCATAAGAACCACTATAAGGCAATGGACTCCAATCCCCCGGTGAGCTTCCTTACTTAGTGGCAATGACTTTCGTCCAAAGGTTGCCCTGATCCTCTTCAAATCTCCACAACCATTTGCCTAATAAGGCTTGGTTAAAATCATCCAACAACACAACCCCAAACCCCATCCTTGGCAAGCATGCCATTTTCCAACTTAAAAAATGATACTTCAATTCCTTTTCTATCCCATTCCACAAAACATTCCTTCAAATCTTCAATTCTTTTAGCTGCTGAGACTGGACTTCTTAAGATTGGCAAAAAGTATGCTGGGAGATTAGCTAGAGTGCTCCTAGTCAAGGTGAATTTCTCTCCCTCTAAAAGATATTTCCCTCGCCATGATGATAGCTTCCTCTCCCTCCTCTCTACAATTGGTTTCCATACAAAAGTGTTCTTAAAGCATACTCCCAAGGGTACACCTCAATACTTTGGTTGGAAAAGTCCCCACCTTGCATCCTAGGTTTGAAGCAAACTTATCTAGATCCTCCACCATTCCTACTCCAAGTTTATTCTAAGGTCTGTGAGAGCCTCAAAACAGACCAAATGTACCGAAGAACTCTCAATTGAAAGCTGGAAGCTCCACCAAAAAGAAATTACCGTCTTCAAACTGTAAATGCAAAATACATGAGCCGTTTGTATCCATCTGAAAACATCTAGCAGTCCAACACCTGCAGCCCTCTAAATCATTCTTCTCAAGCCTTCCATCACCAACGCAAATAGGAAAGGTGATTATGGGTTTCCCTGTCTAACATCACGTGATGATCGGAAAACCCCCGTAGATTCATCATTCACCAAAACTGATATAAAAACAATATCCATACAAGTCTTTATCCAACTCCTCCGTTTAGCTCTAAATCCCATCCTTCTCATTACTCATTAAATACAGCAAAAATTCCAAATGACACGATCATAAACTTTCTCTAGGTCCAACTTACACAAAATCCCCAGATTCTTCTCCTTTGTCCTCGAATCCAAGCACTCATTGGATATCAAAACACCATCCATAATATACCTCCCCTCTACAAATGCAATCTGTGTTTGGCAGACCAATTTATGTAGAATTTTCCTCAACCTATTGGAAAATAGTTTTGAAATGATCTTATAGAAACTCCCCACTAAAATACGAGCTACCCACAAACGCTTCCACTGCTCTCAACAAATTGCCCTTCTTGTCAGAGTTAAACGACAAAATAGAAAATTAGAATGCAAACTACAAATGCTTATCTTACATATAAAAAGTTAACATAAATAAAATTTGGAGAAAGTAGCCATTAGCAGTAATGCTTAAATGAGATCAAATGAATATAAATTTACGTCCAGTCATTCCATCAGAGATTTATGTTTCAGGCTACTCGATGCCTCTTGTATCACATGTAAAATGATAATGGGATAAAAGATATTATCATACATGCATGGCGGTTAGTAATTCACCTCTTTTCATAATCAGTAGCCAACTGACTATATGCTTCAATGAATTTTAGCAAAGTACTCTTAACACTCAAAACAGAACAAAATAAATACCACAAAACCGAGAAGGCAGTAAGCCATAGGAATCTAATTAGTAGTTTTGGCTGGAAAAAACTGGAGTAACAAACTAGATCTACCAAAGGAAGAGAAAATATAATAATAAATATAGAAGGCATAAGACCGCATATAACTGTAAATGTGTCATTATTTATTCATGAAAATATTAATATGGCTTATCAGAAAAATACTACTGCAGAGTACAGACTAAAGAATGAAGTGTGAAAAGATGTAACCTTCTGTAATTAGATCGGAAAGTTAATGAATTCGTCATAAGTAAAGCATATAAGTAAGCAACAATAGAGTAACACTAATTACTAAAATGAAAAACACGAACAAACCGATTCCCCAATGAAGTTCATGTATGCCTGAGGTTTTGCTAACAAGATTGGTACTTCTCCTATTGAACCTGCAATAATCAAGGGAAAAAAAGGAACCACCACCCATTTTCACCATGAAGAAAATTCATTAACCAAACAGAGGCATGAAAGGTAGAGAAAAAAATAGGGCTGAAAAAGTACCTATTCCTATCAAGGCCTTTGACTGTATTGTATTCAACAAAACGCCTTGTTCTTGAGAAATGCGATCAATCATTTCAAAACCAACCTGATTGGGAAGTCCTCTTATTAAGTTGCCTAGCTGATATAACTCACACATACTGTACTTAAAGAGCAAATCAGATATAGCAATTAAGACATGCGAAGACGAGAATTGAAGGCAGCAGTCCTAAAAAGAGGTCACTTACATTATGCCTAGTCCCGTGATACTTATTTCCAGGATTACCCAGTCCAACAATCAGCCATGGAGTAAACTCCATTTTAACCCCATCAGTATCAGGCAACGATGCTGATATGCGAAGCCTGGCTGGAACTAAATGTTTTCTTTGAAAATCAGGGCTTTTCCGATGGAATATGCATGTGTTAGAGGCGGAGATCGCAAACAACATTGATCTGAAATTGAATAGGTCAGAATATCAATGCAGTTGGTTTTGCATGATTGGAAAAAGGACCATAAAATACAAGGCTGTATACTATGTGGCAAACTGTAGTAGAATATTTTCAAATTGGGTGAAAGAGGAGCAGTGGGAACAAAGAGATCGAATAGCACTCTGTCAGGATACAACAAAGAAGCTGGTCAAAAGGTAGATTTACCTTGATTCCCCAAACAAAAAAGTGAAGATGTCAGATAAAAGCCATGAATTCTCTAACACATGGTATACATGGAACAATAACTTTTCTAAAATCTCAGAAAACAGAAACATGAAAACAAAACACCCAACTTCTATGCATCTCCTGTTAGTCCAAATATGTACTCACTTAATACATAAATTTCTCCATAATTTTTCTTAGTTTCACTATTCTGAATCAAGTCACTTTTTTAATACAGTTTTTGGAAGTTAATGGAAATAAATTAGCTAAATTTTCATAATAGCTACAGATAATTTCTGAGCTAGATCTGAAATTAGTAAAATTTCATAACAAAGAATCCCACCAAGCCAATATGAAAATTTCTCCATAATGAGGTTCACACTGTTTATAAATTTCCACTAACATACTAATGCCCTGATTTTATTTGGGTTAATGGCAATGCTTGAAGAAGGGAAAGATAACTTCGCAGAATCAAAATGTTATCGGACTAGTAGTATCTTTAGAGCTCGACATGCTCCTATAACTATTGAGCGAACCAACTTGATCAGATGGAAATCGCCATTACATACCTCTTCAATTTTTGATAGCCTATGCTTTAGCAGCTTCAGTTTGTGATTTGCTTTCAATGCCAATGACATCAATACTAATTTGGGGCTTAAAAATCGAAAAATATACAGATAACAAAACTGAAATTAGCGGAAAAATCCAAAAATTGTCCATTAACTGACAGTATCATAGTTAACCATTCTTTCAAAAACCCTTAACTCAATCACAAGCAAAAACAATTTTTGCATAACCAGAAACATTCCCCAGATTTTCTGTCAATTCTTCTAACAAAATTTGCAGCTAATTCTAATTATTTATCTGAAACACAAACCTCTACATCCAACATCTCAAAGTATACCATTTTCTCCATTTTTCTCTTGAAGACAACCCATCCAAGCAAAAACATATAAGAATAACAAAACCTAATAAGCATCACAGACGGAAAGATAATATACATAAAGCTTTAGAAGTTAACAAACTCCAAAAGATATATCTATATATATATGAATGAAAATCATGCCGTTTAACCACACACACACACACAGAGAGAGAGAGAGAGAGAGAGAGAGAGAGAGAGAACGAACCTCTCTGAAATTGACTTCAAAGATGGTGAGTGTAGAAGATAGAGAGGGGGAGAGAGGATTCGAAGAGAGCTATAATTTCACCAGCGAGTGGTAAGTGATAACTACTCTCTCTAACGAAATCAAAATTTCTGAAATTTCGTATATTTCAAATTAAAAATTTAGACCGAAATTGAGTTGTGAAAAGGGTAAAATTTCGGCCAATTTCGAAATAAAATTTTTCGACTTTTCACCAAAATAATTTGAAAAAATTACATATCAACTTTACTTTACAGTTTAATCTTTTTTTCCGTCATTTATAATTTTGTTATTTATTTATCCTTCCTACTTTACAATTTATATGTCATTTTAGTCTTATAACAGTGCCAAGTAGGATAAAGCATAAAAACAAAAAATTAAAATTAAAACTTATAAAAATACTCAAATATTCTTATTAAAACTAACAAAGACCTTCTCATTATCTCATCACATAATCACCACCTCAAATCCACCACCACCACCCTCACCCCACGACCACCACCAACCCAACCTTGGTGGTAGTGGTTGGGGGGCGTGGTGGTGGTGGTGGTGATTGTAGGGGTCGATATTTTTATAATTTTTTGATTTTGAAATATTGCTTTATCTTAGTTGTTACCATTATAGTACTGAAATGACAAATAAATGGTAAAATAGAAAAAATAAGTAAGTAACAAACTTATAAAACACTAAAAAGAAGATAAAGTTGTAATGTAAGGCTTATATGTACGTTTCCTTAATAATTTCACTTCTTTTAAGTGCATTAAAATAGGCTTAATTTAGACCAATTTTTTTCTTATTTTTGTTTTATAGTAACTTCTAAAATATAAATAATAAAATTAATCAATAAATAAGTTTTTTATTGGATTCAAATTCTAAAATCTAAAAAAATTCAATTTATATAAGCTTAAGCTAAAATCTCAAACTTTGTGTCTTGATTTTCCTTAATTTAAGTGGATACAAAATCTATTTGTGTATCTGTATAAGCAAAAAGAAATAAAAAATTAGTAATAATATATATATATATATATATTATTACTTTTCCTATTTGGTAAAAGTAGGAAAATTTTGGCGAAATAACACAGTAAATTAATTTCGACCGAAAAAACACGACTTTCTGTTTTGAAGTTTCCGACAACGAAATTTCCCAAAATTACGTCAAAATTTAAAACTATGGTTGAAAGTGGCTTATTTGTTGAAACCCTAACCATATGGCCTATCCGAAGAGCACTCGGTCAGGTGGACTGTCTGAATTGGTCATTCTGTCTTTCCACGTGGCAAAAAAAGACCCGGTCAGAAGCACACAAACCAAGGACTAATGATAGGCTTGAATTAAAGATTACTTCTTCTCATCGGTTTCATCAACATTCTTTCTTCATTTCTAACCCATTACTTTCTCTCTTCTCTCTAATGGCTGCCTTAGCAACTGCGGAAGCCTGTGATTCAAACGCAGCACTCTTCACAAGCGGGGATCTGCGTATTCTCCAGCCAATCTTCAAGATATACGGACAATGCCGAGCATTCTCAGGCCCTATCGTCACACTCAAACTCTTCGAGGACAATGTGTTGGTAAGGGAGCTTCTTGAGACCAAAGGTGAAGGAAGAGTACTAGTTATAGATGGTGGAGGAAGCTTAAGGTGCGCCTTAGTTGGAGGCAACCTGGGTCAGTTAGCCCAAACTATGGGGTGGTCTGGTATTATAGTCAATGGCTGCATCCGAGATGTTGATGAGATCAATGGATGTGATATTGGGGTTCGAGCATTGGCTTCTCATCCACTGAAATCCAGCAAAAAGGGTGTTGGTGAGAAGCATGTTCCTGTTTACATTGCAGGAGCTTTGATTCGTAATGGGGAGTGGTTGTATGCAGATAGCGATGGCATTCTTGTCTCAAATTCTGAGTTGTCTATCTGAGAAAGCAATAAGAATAATCTGTTCTCAAGCTAAAGGGATGTGTTTCTTAACAATAATAATGTATATTTCATGTTCCATGTCCAATAAAGATGGGAATTTTGTTCCTTGAATCAGTGATAACAAGTACAAATGGAGAATGTTTGATTTATCACACACACATATATATATACACACACACACACAAAGGATGAATGATGGTGATTTCAATCTTAAATCACCTGCTGCAGTCTTGATTGCGATTTAAAATCAAAGCTAATTATCGATTAGGGTATAGCCCAGAAACAAGTTTTGAAACACGAAATGAAATAAATTATTTGTCGAGCACATTAGCAAGGTTGTCAAATTGTGAATCAAATTGAAAATCGTTAGGAACCACTTAGAATCCAATCATAATTTTGAATTGTAATTCATTAAAAAAGTAGTACGAACCTTCAAACTCAACCAATTCGAAACCAGTATAAGGGATGGATGTACTCCTGAGCCAATCTCGCGCTATTACTCCCAATAGATATATAGACATTGTTGAAGGGAAGAATGAGAATACCTTGGAGCTACAGTTGCCTGCACAAATCTGTTAGTTAGCAAAGAGCTTCACTAGAGGAGGGTTATTGTTTACTTGCTTATTAAGACCTAGTTTGAGATTGAGGAACAAGATTCTTGTTGCCGACACCTACTAGTTGGGATAAGGCATATGAAGAAGAGGGCGACTTGCTTACTTAGACCTATTACAAAGATCAGCAATTTCCCTATTAAGGAAATTAATTCACATAGCAGCCTTAGTCCTTGTACCCTACAAGGATGCTCATTGACCAAGACTGTTCACCTGTTTCTCCCATATCTCCAACCTGCCATCAGATACTACCTTCTGCGAACAAAACATCCTAGAGAGATTTTGGTGATTTGAAGATGTAGAAATATTTAACAAATCCCATTTCAGGGACCAGGAGCAAAATGACAAATAACTGAAATTATCATCAAAACTGAAGTTAGATCTGTTATGGTTTCGCAACATTTAGTTTTCCATTTAGAGGACACATGAACTCAAGCTTATGTAACACAACCCAGAATTTTTCTCTTTATTTGATAACTAAAAATTTTATTACAAAAAGAAAAGATAAGTGCTCCAATACTATAATAACTTCCAATCATCCAAAGAAATGCTGAATGAAAGGACATTCAACAAGAAACAGATTGAAGCCATTTCTGCAGTACTTGACAAGAAACATAACTTAGAGAGCACTTCCACGAGTAAACAAAATAACAAACGGTCGGTCTCAAGTCTAATTACTAGACTGGCGCAACTCTGGGCGTACAAAATCTGCATCTGGTGGCACGGATATGTCAACAGTCGGTCTCAGTTGAGCACAGACTTCAATGGCTCCATGCACAGGATCGGATAGGAAGTTGCTAATAAGATCTTGGTTAACAGGAGAACCCTTGTCCACTGCCACTAAAGCCTGTTGGGTGAGAATGTAATCAAAACGAGGCGCCCACTTCCTGGATCCCAATCTAGCTGTCGTGGAACAGTTGTCAACCATGAATGAGACTCCACGCGCATGCATGAAGGGATTCAACGAATCTACTGACTCGATCACGCTTTCATTGATGATCTCTGAGTATGAGTGCCCCTTCTTCCGCAAGACCTCAATCTTGATTTAGATTTGAAACAGATTTCAGTTAGCTAAACAATATACAGGGTGAAAATTTCCCAATTGTGCTTTCCAGATACCTTTAGATATACTGCAATAATATGAGAGCTCTTACCTGAGCCATCATAAGCGCAACGTAAACACCAGCAGTGAAAGGGTATAAAGGACCCAAATCACCTACTGGTCTTGTTGATCGGACACGCTCACCAACTTTCCACATTCGTGTCTGATCTATCTTGCCCATAGGGAAAGCTGGTAGGCCATTCTTTTCCTGTTAAGGGCGCAACAAAACCACTTGTCAACTACAATATTTTCATCAAAAACCAAAATGGTAGCAACAGATGACAGAATAAACATACATAAAAGCGACGCCCAGCCAAGACAACACTCCGGATCTCATTCCCGCTGGCAACATCTTCATAGCATTCATACAGGATGTCCATACAAGGATAATATGAGGCACTATATGCAGTCTCGAATTCTTTCTTCGCATCCTCTGACAAGGAATTATATATGGCCAACATACCCTGTTATCGCACAAAACAAATATTCTACAATCGTTGCATGTTGGAAGGAAATTAATTTATCAATCATTGTTTAAACCATCGTCCGATACCAATACGGATTGGCCGGTCCGTATCAGTATCACATTGATCAATCCAAGACATAAAATTGGTACATATCGGTCAGTACATGAAAGGATCCCTCGATTCCACCCAATGTCAAAGACTAAACCAGTACAATACCAATATGGATCAGCCAATCATTATCGGAGATGACAGGTACTGTTACTATAAATGCTGTTGTCAACACAGAATCATAAAGAATACAACCTTTGTTGATATGGTCCTTGATGTAATTCCGGTGATGCACTCAACAGTATTCTTGTAAGCAAGGTCTTCACTCATCCCATTATCAGTGTACCTTCTAAACAACGACTCCACAATTCCATGAACAGCACCGAGTAAAATGCCTGCATTCCAGACGAGTGTCAATCAGAAATCAGCCTAGTCAGTGAAGCAAATAACACTATGACAGATGTCCAACCCTACAAACTTACCTCGCTCCCCAAAAATATCACTCTTATACTCCTGCTCTAGTGTAGTGGCAAATGTAAATGGAGAACCGAGGGCAACTGACCACCCCAGGGCAACGTCAGTAGCTCTACCATCAACATCCTGAACACAAGAGTACAATTAATATTGAGTAGGTAAAGAACTTAACTTTATCAGATGAAAACAGAATGTTATATATATATATATAAAGCATGAGAGAGAGAGAGAGAGACCTGATGGACTGCAAAACTGGAATTGATTCCTGCGCCATTTATCTCTTTGCCTTGAACATAGAGTCTCCTCACAGATGGACCCATCCCCTTGGGGCAAACGGCAATCACACTTATATTTTTAGGAAAATCAAGCCCAGAAGACTGTAAGTGTCCAAGAAGAAAACCATGGGATAGCCCAAGTATGCTGTTTGATTTCATGTGGGAGAATATTTTCTCATAGTTATCTGCCTGAAACACATGGTGCAATCCAACACAATAAGAAATACTGAAAAGAAAATTGAAATAGAGCATAAAAACAGGCCGCGTACACAAATAATGGAGAGAAATGCATAACAAATAAGATATTCCTGCACAGCTACCATTGATGCATCTCAATTAACTTCTTACACATTTCCTATAATTCCATGAGGCTAGGAGCATTTACAAAATCAAGTCAGTGATCAATCCCATTACTTGTGGGAATCGTAACAGGAGCAAAATGGGTAAGAGTTTCTTCTTTTTCTTCTTCTTCCTTTTTTCTTTATTTTTTTTTTCATCCTCAATTATTTGAAGATACAGACGGAAAGGGATAAGGGCATTGAGTGAGTCAATCATTTTTTTTTCTCTTTCTATCATTGATGGTTGGTTAATAGTTTGTAGAATAGCACAACCCAAAAGTTTCACCAGAATCCAGTTATACACGATTTAAAAGGATTGGACTCGGAACCTGATAGTTGCAAAATAAGGAAAAAAAATGTGATGTAGAATGCGTTAAACATGCATTATAGAAAATCTCCAAAAGCAACACAATAATCTTAAGTTGTTAACATGGTGGAGATCGTGAAAGTATAAGATCTGCTCACCTGTGCAGCATCAGAAATCAATAACAACACAAGATCACTGCCTGAAACAGTTTCCCATATATCACCCAAAGCTCCATTCTCTTCAGTAAATCCGGTAGCACGAGCTTCAGCAAAAGAACGGGATCCCTTTCTCAGTCCAATCTGTATCAAGAAGAGGCAATGGAAAACTTATCAATTTTTAAAACTCAAGTGACTGATCAATCACCTCAGAATCATTTTCACAGCTTTAATTTTAGGCAATACTGCCAAACAAAACAAATTATTGTAGAAATTCACCTTGACCACAACATCAGACTTTGCTTCTGCAAGAGAATCCCTCAAATTCTGAGCCTGAGCTGGACCCTACTTGGATTAAGAGGTGGTTAGCCACTTAAACATGTTGATAAAAGATATTCTTCCTTCAGAAAAAGAATAGGATACTAAATCATATTTTCAGAATAGATCAAACAAAAATCATTAAAAAAAATGCCCACAAATCAATGAAGACTACTCTACAAAGAGAACAAAATTTCAGTGAAGTTTCTTATTTTTCTTTTAAAAGAATATTCAGTAAAACGGAAAATTTAAAAAAGGAATAAAAAAGTACTTATTGCATATAACAGAGAACTCAAATTCCACAAGTAATGAGATCTATCACATAATAATCAGAAAATAGCAATATCATAGTGCTGAATGTTTCAGATATGCTTTTCATTAATCTCAACCATTTCAAGATACAGCAGAAAATATCCATTTAGAAAACAAACAGATACATATACAAATACAAACGCAAACACAAATAACATACATTAAACACACAAATGCACTCTATGGGTATAATTCGGTCGGGTTGGTTCAGTTTAGTGGCCAAACCAAAGGCAAACCGAATTATAGTGACCAAAACTGAAAGCCAAACCAAACCGAAATAGATTTGGTTTGATAAAATTAATGCTATTTTATGCACAAAATACACAAATACACACACACACACACACACACACATATACATATATAGATATATGTATATTAGTCTAGTTTGGTTCTGTTTACATTTAGTTAAATTTGGTTTGGTTCTTTTAGTTTTCCGTTTAAACTGGACCAATTGACACCCCTAATTTGCACACACATATACATATACACATACATCAACGACATAAGCAAGTCCAAACAGGTCTGATTACAAGGTCACAACCAGATGATCCAAAATTTCAAAAGAAAAAGGAATAATAAGTTACTTTTACAGAACGAATAATCATCAGGAGCATTCAAATTCAAATGCTAGAAACCAAAAAAGAAGAAGAAGAAAAAAATCACGACTTCTGGAATAATAAGCTAAGAACATGAATTCACCTGAGAACCCCACCCGATCACGCCAATCTGTTTAATCCCTTTGAATGCATCCGGTAGCAAATGGAACAAATCCCTCCCCCCTCTAACAATATACTGCAAAAAAACAAAAAATCAAAACAAGAAAACGAACCATCAGATACTGAATTAAACATCAACCCAAATAAAATCCAAAATATATATATAGATATGAACAAAGAACAGGGAGATCAACCTCCTCATGGCCGGCAAGCGTGGTCTTCTCCTTCTTAAACACAGAAGTTTCGAAATCAAGCGAAGTCGTGGGCTTGATTGCAGGCACTGAGACCATGCGAGCCCCAAGAGCGGATCCTCCAATGGAAGAGACATTTCTGGTCGAGACACGACCGATGAAAGGCTTTAGCGTTATAGAAGACGAAGGGATAAACCCTAGCTTGAAACCTAGGGTTTTGGTCTGTGGCTTCAGGGTTCTAGATGATGCATAAGGAGGAGCAGCCACAGAAGGAGCAAATGAAGCAGTAGCGGCCGCCATCAATGACTGAACTCAAAACAGAGACGACAAGAGGGTGAGATGGGATAGAGAGAGACCTTCAGAGCAATTTTGGATCGCCGTTGACTTGAAAACCTTTTGATGCGAACCATGCAATTAGGAGCACTTTGTGCAGCATTTCTTGCAGACTGCTATTAGTAGATGGTAGGGTTCGGTTAAAATCGAATGAACCGAACCGAATCGAACCGAAAAAATCGGTTTAGGTTGGTTATTTGTAATTCCGCTTTGCTTACGGTTGAAAAAATATAAAATCGAATTAATTCGATTCGATTTACGGTTTAATCCTCTATTAAACCAAACCAAATTAAATTAACCGAACTCACTTAAACCCGTAACCGAACTGAACTAAACTAAAAACCGAACAAAATTAACCGAATCGAAATTAATAAATCGAAAATCAACCCGAAGTGAAACGATTTGGAGGAGGCTCTTCGTGATTTGGAGAGGCTCTCATTTCCTTCTTCCCATTTCATCCGACGACGATGGCGGCAACACAATCCGACAGCGCACCCATTTTTCTCGCGAGTAACTCCCAAGCGAATCCGGTAAGCTCTCTTCCTTTTCCATTCATTTTTTTCTTCTTCTTCTCCTTCTTTCTCTTATATGTTTTTCTCCTCTTTCTCTTCTTCTTCTCTTTCTGAAAACCCTATTCCTTAAGACCTCTCTTCTGGAACCCTTCTTCCTATTCCATCCGGTGACGACGGCGGCAACACCCGACGGCACACCCATTTCTCTGGCGAGTAACTCCCACAGCCGAATCCGGTGGGTTCTCTTCTTTTTTTCATTCATATTCTTCTTCTCCTTCCTCTTATATGTTCTTCTCCCACCAACACAACCCAACGACCCACCCATTTTGTTTTTTTTTTTTTGGTGTATTTTGTTGCTTTGAGGTTTGATTATATAGCAGATTGTGTAATCTTTTAATATTTTGAGAAACTGATCTAATCCGGTGATTGCATTTGAAAACAACTCTGGACAATTCTCTCATTGCCGATTAGGGGCGCGCATCCTCTACAGCTTAAGACTTGCAGCAATCCATACAGCACCGTTGGATTGCTGCCACGTGAATACCCGAGTTAAATGAGAAAGGGTACCTAGTTTTCAGGGTACCCATGTATTTTATAAAACAAAATGAAAGCGCCGTTAACGGCGTTATATTTTGGCGTCAATTTTCTTTGCTCTTATTTCCCACCAATTTCCAAACTATTCTCAGCTTCAACAACGTGAATACTCTATAGAAGAG
>JAUPMG010000013.1:11227019-11239739 GCA_031762675.1 Pachysandra terminalis | reverse complement strand
TGAAATTAATTTAAAAAAAAAAAAAAACTTGGATCGGAACGATCCTGATATGGATCGCCCGATCCATCTCGGGATCGTTCCGATCCAGAGATCCTGGGGGTTTTCTCGGATCAGGGATCGTCCCCAAACGATCCCGAGTTGGATCGTCCGATCCAACTCGGGATCGGACGATCCTTTACACCTTGGTGTCTGCAGCAAGGTCATATCTCGCGTGATGCTTCTATGGCATTTTCATATTATCTCTAGATAAATGTAAAGTTGTAAACAACACCATGACAGCTTAAGCCCATATAAAATCTATTAATCACACACCCCTTGTTCTAGTCTTATGAAGATTATTGGAAATGCTTACATATTGCACATGGAAAAAGGAGAGAAGAGTACAGCTTAAGCCCATATAAAATCTCTAATCACACACCCCTTGTTCTAGTCTTATGAAGATTATTGGAAAAGCTTACATGTTGCACTAAGAAAAAAAAGAGAAGAGTATGGTTAGCCAAGCTAATCAAAATTAGTGCACTGTATTGCCTGCACCCTGCATGCTGCTAAAGAGTGAGGATGCGGATGGTTATGGAGCAATAATGATTGTGACAGATAAACTTCGATCTTCTCACATACACAGCTTAGCTGCAGTGTTCAGGTAAAATTCGATTCAGCATTCAGATGAAACTTGATAAAGGTGTCCTCAATAAAGTAGCAACTGGTCATACTGATGAAGATCTGTGAAACCTACTGAAAAAGATCCTTGTTTAATATACATCTGAATGCTTGAGTTCTCGGTTGAGAGACTTGCCAAGTAGAAGAGGGGTTTTTGAAAAGAGTAAATGCATCTGCCAGACATTAAACAACATATTCTATTTTTCTATGCTATGAATATGGGCTTGGTATCTGGATAAGTATTCACTTTTGGTAGATTGTATGAATTGATATGTTCTTTGTGGTCGCAAATGTCCATGGTTCTATAAAGTTTCTTAACATTTCACTGACACAGTTATTTATATGCAGTGTTGATTATAAGTACTGAACATGGTAGTTCAGCTCCAGAGGCAAAGAAAGTGTACATGCACCCTCCAAGTGCTAGTCATATATTACTTCCAGATGGTAGGCAAATGGCATATCATGACCAAGGTGTTCAAGCTGACAGAGCTAGATTCTCCCTGATTGCTCCACATGCTTTTCTTTCCTCTCGACTTACAGGTTAAACAACTAGTGGTATTGAATTCAATTAAGAAGTGATATTTATGAGAATTAAGATGTGTTTTTGCTGATGCTTAGCTTGCTTTGACTTCTTATTTATGTTAATGTTTTAAATTTTTAATAGGAATACCTGGGATTAAAGCTTCACTGCTGGAAGAGTTTGGTGTCCGCTTGGTAACATTTGATCTTCCTGGTTTTGGAGAGAGTGATCCTCACCCAAATAGGAACCTTAATACATCAGCCCTGGATATGTTGTATTTAGCAAATGCAGTTGCTCTTAATGATAAGTTCTGGGTGGTGGGGTACTCAAGTGGAGCTATACATGCTTGGGCTACTCTTAGATACATTCCACATAGAATTGCTGGTATGTTCGCCCGCCATTATTTTTCTATAAGCTATTCTAAGATTTTCATTTTTTCTTAGGGGAAGTTGCCTTAATTTTTTTCCTGGAATAATTGAAATATAAATTTTTTTGTATGTGACATTATGCTTCTCAGGGTAGGAAAAAAGAATCAATTATCACAAGTTTGAAAAGACTGTTTTCTGTTTCTATGGACTATGAATATTTCCAAAGATATATCTTGTAAATGTTGATATTGTTTTTGTCATATTATGAAATTATTTGATATATATATATATATAGATATATTGTTCCTTTCATTTATTGAATCTTTTTATCATTAAAAAGAGGAAATTTTATTGGAGAAGTGAATACAAATAATACAACCTGGCCCTACAGCTGTACGCTACCAAAATAAAAACTACAACATATATATATATATATATTCATTGAAAAGGACAATATCAGAACATAAAAATCCTGAATCGCCTTTTCCTTTACTACCGTATTTGCCTAACTCTCTGCCACCCAGGGACCCCAATAAAAAAAAATCCCTAATCACCCCTTCCTTTGGGCCATCATAATCTTCACGGCTCCTTTATTTTGCCTTCTACCCACTTAACTACGTTTCTAATCTTCTCCAGTAACGAGGATGGGAGGTGAAAAATCTCCCTGACTGATAACCTTGACTGTGTTAATTTTTTTGCTTGCAATATTTATGTGCACCACTGTTGTGGTCTTTCAATTTCCGGATAAATGTAATCGCTTGAAACATAATCTTTATGATGGTCACTATGTTACAGTGTTTTTAATATTTGCAGACACCTAGAGAAAGGGAAGGGAAGGTTTCATGGTGCAACCAGTTTCATTTTTTTGGGGTTTTGTTCTCGGTCTCAAGCTTGGGTAGTAAAGAATTGCATTAGGTTAACAGATTGCGTGAAACTTTGTTAAATCCCTATTGACATGGATCTTGAACCACTTTGACTAACTATATGGCTTTTGATAGACTTGGATGATGGAATAGGATTCGTGTTGCTGACCAAATAGCTGGGATGATGGAATAGGATTCGTGTTGCTGACCAAAATAGCTGGGATAATTGTTGTTGGTGGTGTTTCGTTTTTCAAAATCTTGGATAGTTTATGTATCGGCAAAAATTTTATTTGGACTTTATGTAAAAGATAATTTACTTGTACTTCAGATATTTTAAATTTCTTGTTTCAGTGATGAGCATTACTCACTATACTACTATTTAAATTAATTTTCAATGTTTTAATAGTTTATCATCAGGCTAGGAGCATATGATTCTCTTCTTGGAACTTCGCATAGCTTAGATTCATCATCATTTTAAATTCTGAAAAAAATTTCATTTGTTTCTTACAAGCTGCTCTCACTTTCTAATTGGCTTGATGCATGTGTCATTTCATTACTTTTTATTTGCCTCTTACATGTAAGCTGTTGTCTGCCTTTAATTGACTTGAGATGCATGGGTCCTTTCACTTCGATCAAAATGCACCTTTCCCCCTTTATATGGAGTCCAGAAAGTTGAAGACTAATAGGCGAGGCAGGACTGAAAAAGATGTTGATAGAATGGGAGAAGATATGAATCCCCCCCCCCCCCCCACACACACACACACTCAAATTTAGTTAGTACTATATCCCACATGCTTTAGTTATTTTCTTTAGGAATGTTGATAGTGTTATTATTTTGATAATTATAATATTTTGATAACATAGAGAGATAGTGTTCATGGAACTTAGAAAGTGATATTGGCCCTTTATAAAATATGATGTCACCTTTGGTAATTGTATGATTATTATTCAAAATCAACGTATATGTTCTTGTTGTTGAAAAGTGAGTGAACGTTTTTGCTATACATTCAAGATGTATCAAGATTCTCAAGGAACAGAAATTTCTATTTGTATTATGTTAAGTACATTTGGTTTCTGATCCACCTGTAATTAAACTTGCAGGTGCAGCCATGTTTGCTCCATGGGTTAATCCATATGAACCAAGCATGACCAAGGAAGAGAAATCCAAAACGTGGGAGAAGTGGATGCCAAGAAGGAAACTGATGTACTTTTTAGCTCGGAGATTTCCTAAACTTCTTTCTTACTTCTACAGCCGAAGCTTCCTATCTGGAAAGCATGGGCAGTTTGATAAGTGGTTATCATTTTCTTTAGGAAAGAAGGTGAGTGTATTTTGATTTCCAATCACTGAATAGAACAGTTACAAATCTAACCTATTATAATACCATTTTTAGATTTTGGTTCTTTTTATTTCTAACTTTTTGGATTGTCATCAAATTTTTCTTGTTCTTTCTGCTCTTAATTATCTAACCTTCTCTACAATGTGGCTGTCTTGCCTTATTGGTTTTCCCCCTTTGTTATTGTAGTATCCTCGAGAAACAAGAGGACCATCAACCTTAGCATGAAATAAATAAAGCCTACATGGCGCGCTTATTTGTTTCGGAGAAAGCTGTCTTGCCATTTGGAAATGCTAATTCAACTAAATTCCTCAAATGTAAAATCTTTCTTTTTTTCCTTGGATGGAAAGATAAAATGATGATGAGAAATATTGGATTGTGCCACTGTTCATTTAGAATTAGCGAGGCTGTAATGGCTTATTTAGTAGCCACTTGTTTGTAACAAGATTACCTTACTGTTTCCTCTCCAATGCATCTACAGTAAATAGGACTTCAAAGACTTATGATACTTAGACGTTACGTGAACAAGAAAGAATAAGAAACAGTTAATCCTAAACTTTAGTACATACCTTGCATTTTCATTGCCATCTCTAGTTTTGTCAGTGTCCCTGGACATTACCAACGAAAAGAAAAGTCATAGGGTCCATGTACAACCATTTTGCCCAAGATTAATTTTTAGCTCTGTGCCTATAGAGATGTAGTAAATGACAGCTAAAAGATCAGTTACTTAGTGTTTTCTCTAATCCCAGTAAATACTTTTAGCACTAGCCATATATCTTTGTTTTACTCTCTGATGGTCCATAAGAATGCTGACTATTTATTGCCCTCAAAACTAACATTCGTGTAGGAAGATCCATTTTTGTTCCAAGTATTCTCTTGTATGTTGCATTGAGAAGGAACTGTGATTATTTATGATGACTTATTCAACTTAAATGTAAAATTTATTCAGGATAGAGCATTGATAGAGGACCCAGGGTTTGAAGAATTTTGGCAGAGGAATTTGGAGGAATCAATCCGTCAGGGAAACACAAAACCATTTGTGGAAGAAGCAGTGTTAGAGGTTTCAAATTGGGGTTTCAGTCTCAGAGACCTTCAGGTGCCAAAGCGCCAGGGGAAAGGCATCCTTACTTGGATTAAGTCCATTTACAGCCAGGCTGAACAGGAATTAACAGGCTTTCTTGGCCCCATTCACATATGGCAGGTCTGTACACTTCCTTTCCAGTTTGTGTTTCTAAGATGATTTGATTTGTTTTTCTAAAGAGGCAGCTTAAGAGTGATTTATTCCTTTACTCTTTTTCTTAGACCATAATTGTGAAATACATTAGACCAATTTTCAAAGGAATGAACTAAAGATACGGGAATTCTGCATAACTAGAATTCTGCATACCCCCTTTTTCGTGGAGACTTTAAGGATGGCCTGCTGATGCAGGAAGACTGGTTATAGAAATGATGATCTATCCCTGGTCATCCCATATCACTTTTCATCAGTATAGAAGTACATGTAGGCCTCTCTCAGATAGGGATGCAATGGGGTGGGTTAAACCGGTAATCTGCCCCACTCCGCCTCTAATGGTTAGGGCTTGGTAACCCGTGAGTCGGTTTAGGGTTTGACTCAACCTGCCCCGTTGCCATTCACCTATGTTTTAAATATATATTTTATAAGTAAATATATTTAAAATATTAAATATTTAACTTAAAAAAAAGCATTTATTTTTAAAACCTTTTACCGGGTCAAACCGTCCCCGCCCCGATAGGATTAGCAGCAGGTTTGGTATTAGGGGGCTCCTTTAGGGGCGGGTTAGGGTATATCAATACCCGCCCCATTGCCATCCCTACTCTCAGAGTTTGGCTTTTCATAATTGAGTCTTGTCTAGGAGATAAAAGATCAACCTGACTAGATCATCCTAATCACTCATTGTATCTCTTCCATTGTCCATAAGGTTATGATAAGAGTCGGGTGTTTCATACTATATCTGATCGGGTCAATTTTTGAGAAACAAGATCTTCCCACTGGTATGCTCTAAATGTGGAGGCTCCTCCTCAGTATCACTCTGATAATTTTTCATTTTTAATGTCTCAATGCTGAACAGGGAATGGATGATTTGGTGGTCCCACCTTCAATGACAAACTTTGTGCACAGAGTTCTTCCAGGGGCTACAGTGCATAAACTCCCCATGGAGGGTCACTTCTCCTACTTCTTTTTCTGTGATGAATGCCATAGACAGATCTTCTATACCCTTTTCGGAACCCCACAAGGTCCACTCAACACAACCGTTGAGATAGATCAACAACCTTCATTTGAAGGAGACCACGACGAATACACGAAAGAGATACCGATTACTGATTCTACCACGTAATAAAATTTCATTATATTTTCTAGTTTATTACTCTTCAAATTGCTGATGTAAATACCACAGGTTTGCTCCATTCCACATTTGGAGCAAGCAAGCCCATAAGGTAGTCTCATTCTGATTTTTGGATTATAATTTTGCTGTTGGTGGGTATGCGGTGTATGGATACTTTGTTTTTTTTCCGAACAGATCTTCAATGTAAGGGAAAGGTTTTAACTATATTTTGCTTTTTTCTTTTATATGAGAAGATGATCAGAATTTCTTTCCTATTCTTATCTTTCATTCACTAGGATCTTACTTGAGCAGGACTTGTCTCTCTCTCTACATATCTCAATATGTGTTTCTTTGTTCAGAAACTATACAAGTGAGAAGTGAACCTCATCCTTTTGAAGTTGACCAGGTATTCACTGATTTGTCAAATTCATTCCCCATGGAAGATTCTCACATATGCAAGTTCTAGAATCCAAGTCATTTGTTCAAAATTAGCTGAATGTTTGATAGATGTACTGTTTTAACCTAATCCATACAATCCTTAGTGTTTAAACTCGGTATTAGATCGGGGATCATCCTATCCAAAACATGGCTCAATTATTTATTTATTTTTAAATAAACTTTTTGAGGGAAACTGGGTGATCCATATTGGATTATCACCCATATTGGATTGTCCGATTTGACTCGTCCGAAATTGAGTCAGATCTTCTGGATCGGACAATTTGACTCGGTTTCGAACCGAGTTAGAAAATTGTTAATAAATTCGAAACCAAAAATTGAGTCAGATCTTCTGGATCGGACAATTTGACTCGGTTTCGAACCGAGTTAGAGAATTGTTAATAAATTCGAAACCGGCTTGGGATCGTGACTCATCCCAAGCCGATCTGGAGTTAGATTGGCCGATCCTTTATACTATGGCGAGAGCGTCATCAATCCGTGAATCGGACTAAATGCATAGTAAATGTTGAATTTGAGATATTTTAAAAATATTTGGAGTTATGATTTAAAAAAAAAAGAAGAAGAAGAAGAAGATATTTTTGTTATTTTTTGAGATTTTTATGAAAATACACATATAGATAAGTTTTATTATGAAAAGAAGGTTAAATTACTTTGCTAGATATCCATTTTGAACTATATCTTTGTATAGAAAGTACAGATTCTAATTTTCAAGCTCTTGCAACGGCTTTTGCTCCTGTACCTGCAGTTCTAAAAACTGCATTTGCGAAAGCAGTTGGTGTTCTAAATTTAGATGTAACTTTTAGAATTACATTAATGCCCTTTTATTTTTATTATACATTCTTTGAAAACGCAAAACTATATATGTAGCCTAAAATTACTTACAAGCACATTCTTGTATATAATTTCTCTCCCCAGACAATTTTTAGCCAATTGCTTTGAAGCAGTTCCATTTATATGAAGCTATGTAAAACATGCCCTTAATGTTTTTACCCAATAGACCATCCAGTAAATTCAAGCAGACCAAGGGGCAAAAACTTGATTAGGCTGCAAACGAGTCGAGTCAAGTTTTGCCTAGCTCAGACTGAATTCATAAACCTTGAGCAACGCTCTGACTCATTAAATTAATTTTGGCTCAACTCAGAAAGGTTTGACTTGCAAAAGGCTCAATTCACCAAAATAAAAATAAAATAGCTAAGTTTGTTCCAATTGCATTATTGATGGTTGTTATATACAATATATATTAGCGTTGATAATTATTATATATAATATAATATAATATAATATAATATAAATTACGCCCACAGTCACACTCCTTGGGTTTAACATAATGGCAACAATACGCCTCAAAACCTTGGCAATTACAAACACCTCACTTATGATTTGAAAATATGTTACAACAAACCTCTTTCGTTAGTAACAGTCAATAAAGTAATGAAATATTTATTTTTGCTTGTAACAATATATTTTCAGGACAAAAATACCCTTTTATACATTGTTTAATGATTTTAAGAACAATGTATGTATACCAACATATTTGAAAGAAGCTTCGTAACATTGAAAACCCCCACTATCTCTTGTAATGGGATAAATTAGTAATTTAATTTTCTATACTTTTAGCATACTTAAACGTAACAATTGACAAATGGATATTATGATTAAATGATCAGTTTCCTCCCTCTAGTTTGGTCCAATAAGGGTATTTGTTGTAATGGCCAAGGTTTGAGGGTTGTTGCTATTATGCCAAACCTAAGAGAATATCATTGTAATTTTTCCTATAATATATTAACATGTATGTTTAATCAAATGTATGTTTAATCAAAGTCAAATTCAAATCTACGGATTTGAAAAGTCAAATTCGTTGATTGGGAACGAGATTCACGTTCTGAACACTAGAACGTCCCCCTTAGTACACGGATTGTGCGACTTAGCCACCTACATGTCCTTAACGCCAACGGACCACTGCCGTCCCATTCTTGAGTAACCTTGAGCACTGCCATCTTATCCACTTAACTATACACAATTAAGTGACTAAAAAAGTTCAAACTTGATCATAACCACATCAATAGAGTGATTCCAAAACAAATCTATTAGCAGGTACTAGATTGAAAACCAACTTGATCTGTAAAATCTGATAAAGGCTTCAGAGCAACTGCTGGCTGCAAAAGCAGTCCCAGTCAAAAATATTACATCCACAAATAATCTGCCAGTCATCTGAAGCTGATGTGAAAAAGGAGAAAGGGAGCTAAAATAAACATGTTTCAAAGTCACATACTCAAGCAGGATATGAAGATACGCTTCCGGTGTTCTCACGAGCATCAACCCCAAACTGCGAAATTTTTCCACATCTGAACATTATCGTACAAATAGCATCTGCAAAAGGCAGACATTTGCTTTTACATTTCATGACTAAACGCATTAATCCGACTCACAGCCAGGCTTCAATTTTGCATGAACAGGAATATCTGAAAAGCAAGATCAGTGTTTAAAGATCGTACTTGAATCTATCTTCAAGATCATCATCCCAGGCTCTGGCAGAGATGTATATTGGAACTGGGCATTTCAATAGCATCAAAATGTGGATCCACTGTTCTTGGTCTTTCCGAGCATTACATCTTTTGCTTCATTAATTTTAGAAGCAAGATAATGGCTACCACCCGCATCTGGATGGTTTGCGACCATCACCCTTCTATGTGCTTTCTTTACCTTATCAGGAGCTGCATTCTCCCTGTTAAACCAAACGCTTTGGTTAAAGAGAGGATGATGACGTGGCAAATATAAAAGCGTTTGATTGGATATGCTCTATCAGAGAGGAAAAGAAAAACAACTAGAATTTGTATATGCTTGCATGTGTCCACAGTCCATCTGGAAAACAGTAGCAGGGGCTTGGCAAAGCAAAGTAGCTGCATCACAAAAGTACCATTCACAACAGGAAATAGATCATGATTTCTCTGGTCAATTAATGGACGATTTTACAAAATCCTCCATATTGCCACTACGGATAAATTACATTGCAAATCACACACATCTTGAAAGGATCATACAACATATAGCCAATTGACATCTTACATCCAACCTATGGATTCAACTACTAGAGATGGCAATGGCCATGTCAGGCAAGGTGTAAAGTATCAGCCATCCCAGTCTGGATCACCCAGGGATGATCTGTGATCCCTAGCCAATCCCTGATTTATTAAAAATTCACTTACTTGGTTTTGGACGAGTCAGATTGGACTATCCAATATGGATCGTCCGACACCCCTCAAAAATTTTCTGTTTAAAAAAATGAAAAATAAAAAATTGGGCCATGTTTTGGATTGGCCGATCCAGAGTTGGATCGCCAATCCAACTCGGTATTGGACCAGGACGATCCCCGATCCGATACCAAGTTTAAACACTATGATGTCAGGTCTAGGGTAAGGGACTGATCGACTAAACTCTGTGAGCAATTCCCGCCTGAACTAACCCAATCCAGAATACACAAAGCAGGTTAGTTGCATTGCTTATTGAATAACATGATCGATTATCAAAATCAAGTTGAGGTATGCCCTAAGTAACGATTGTGGAGCAAGAGCAGGGGCAGATCAGAATTCTCTTAGGGTCTAGGGCACCCCTCTAAATGTTGCATGTTTGGAGTGTATGAGTATATCTGGATTCATTAGTTGATGCACCCGAACAGGTACCAGATCAATCTGGTGAGGAAATCATTCTCCACATGCATGTACACACAAACAACTCTGTTAGGTTCCACCATATGAGGAGCACAATAATTCTCATAAGCAAGTGGAAAGATATCTTTGCACAGCTGGAGTACAAAGACCAGCAATGTTGGAAAAAGAACAACATTGTCAGAAGTACATAGAAATGTGATGGATTCAGGACAACTAGTAAAAATGGGCCAAACACAAACTACATTTATGGATCGCTGAAGGGAGCATTCCAGATCTAGCTATGTACTCATGCCTGCAGCCTATGATATATATTGCACTCCTTATAGATGATCAGGGTGTGGAGCATACATTGACACAATATGTACACTGGCACATATTAGACATAAGGCTGGATATTTCTATTTCTATTTGCTTCTAAAATTTGAAGAATAACACATAATATGATTACTAAACTATTACTTACTATATTATTTAATAATTTACAAGACAATCTCTCTCCATAAATCATCAATGAAAAATGATCTCTCCATGCATAGCCTACACACACTGCATGCTCATGCACACACCAAGACAGGTCCACACATGCAAGTGAACACGCAGTTCTAGATTTTAGGGATCATAATGGTTGACACCCCAATATTCATGTCAAAGCCTATACATTCTGCAGATTCTAGCTTACAACCATACACCAACAACAAAGGAACACTATCACAATTCACGAACCCTATCCATTTAACAATCAGGTTTGCCATGGTGAAAGGCAGGGCTGGAGGCAATCAATCCAAATTTTCACCCTGGACCCACTCATCTGCAGAACTGCTGCTGCTCATGAACACTGATGAACTCTTCCAACCTCAAGTAGAGATCTGCACTGTATATCTATTGCAGCCGAGATTTTCCTTTATTTGCTTTGCCTTCTCTTCATTTGTATTAATGTTTTTTAACAAGCTTAATATTTTATGCTACAGAAGGACAAGGCCAAAAAAGTAATAATGCAAACGGTAAACATCAAAGCTCCAGTGTTGTAGCAGATATCTAGAATTTGATTCTCTACCATGCACTGCTGCAGTGTGAGATGGCATAGTTACCTAATTCCCAGGATAAGAGCTGCTTCCCTTCTCGTCATTGTAGGCAGAAAACCTCCTTCATAAAATTTGCGTATCCTAGGTGTAGGTGGTCAGGTCTTGAATGCCTGCCAAGCTTGGATTCAATATCTGCCAGCAAGAGCAGCAGCAGCTATTGCAAGTCCTTCTAGAAATGGTGTTGCCTGTTGCACGTTTTGTATTTATATTTAACTGCAGTTCTCGATTAGATTGTTGCACGAACAAGATATAAAGTTATAGAGGATAAAGATATTTGCAGCACCAATTATACTACCTATAATGAAAAGTATTGCATACATAACATTTACACTGGTAACCGCACAGAGAAACAGCACAATCATGTCAATAGCACCAACTGAACCATTTGGTTTGTCCCCTCTGGCCTTGAAAATATTTTAAACTAAGATTCATGTATGTTTCCAATTGAACTGGGTATAAATGAACTCGAGTATTTCTTACTTTTCCATTAAGTTTTTTTTTTTTTTAATCCATAAATAAAGTATCTATTATAACTGGTGAAATGAAGTTAATACTGTACAGTCCTTATAGTATACAAAATGTGTAACCAAAAGGGCACAAAATGCGTAACCAAAATGAGTGACCAAAAGGACCTGAGAAACAAAACTATACCCCTATACTCTTACCCCTCCCCTGTACAATCGATTGACATTTAGTTATAAGGACAACTGTGTATCCAGAAGAATTTGTGTTCTAACCAAGAATATAACATCACTTTAATTTCAATATCTTTTTGTCCATTTTCTGACCATTTGCATGTAACCCAACAACAAAGTTCAGCCGCACAACTTTGGGAATCACAGAGTCAGATCTACTAACACTTGTCTGCAAGAACTTTTAGTCCATCCCAAAAATTGCACGCTTTCCTCCATGCTAAACAATTTATACTTCAATAATATTGTCTGTCTCATGATACATTCTCTGTGCCTTTTCTTTGTATGTATACTTGTTTATATCGACAAAAAGATATTTTTAAAAGAGAGGAACTATGGATATGCAAAGTTCAAGCTAAACCTAGGAGGGAAGAGATGTAAAAGGATATGCAGACTTAACAATTTACCGAGGACCATACATCAAAAGCTCCATCACTTTTAGATAGCCTGATATACCCATGGTTTTATTGACCGAGTATCGAGCACCGGTCACGGGACTGGCCAATTTGGGCAGGTATAGTCTGAATCAGAGCGGCCAATCTAATGCAACGGAGAAAGAAAAAGCAAGGAACTAGAGTCTCAGGGGCAAAACTGTAACTATAGGTGTTTATTGATTTCAATAGCAAAATTGTAATTACGTTGTTCGTTTTAGGAGTACAACACACTACTGATACCCTCCCTTTGAAAAAGAAGAAGAAAAGACGGCCACAGCCCACGCTGGGGGGGGGGGGGGGG
>JAUPMG010000013.1:11209579-11221244 GCA_031762675.1 Pachysandra terminalis | reverse complement strand
CCTCAACACCGAGATACAAGAAGAGTAGAGAAGAGGTCGACCTCTTCTCTGAGGTCCTCTTAAAATGAGAAAGAGACTAAGAAGAGACGATTGAGAGAAAAGAAAAAGAAAAGAAGAAAAAGAGAAAATGAAGATTTTTTTTTTTTAAAACACCGTTATATTTGACGTTAACGGTTAAGTCCATGTGACAGCAATCCAATAGTTCTGTATGAATTGCTGCAAGTCTTATGCCGTAGAGGACGCGAGCCCGTTTCTTTGTTCAGAAGCTATACAGATTAGAAGTGAACCTCGTCCTGTTGAAGTTGATCAGGTATACACTGACCTGTCAAATTCACTGGGTAGCTTCTGATTGATGCCCTGTTTTATCCTAAGTCACACAATCCGTATTAAATGCATAGAAAATATTGAATTTGAGTCATTTTTAAAACATTTGGAAGTTGGGGTTTAAAAAAAAAATAGATATTTTTGTTATTTTTTGAGATTTTTATGAAAATACAAAAATAGATAATTTTTATTTTAAAAAAGAAGATTAAATTAGGTAGATATCAATTCTGAACTATATCTTGTATGCAACAAGTAATCCGCTCGGGGTTATGGTGACTTAGGTTTTTAACTAATAAACGCCTCCAAGACACCTTAGATGAGCAGTTTGGAGATGATCACATTACAAAACTTGAGCAAAAGAAGATAGGCAAGAAATAGTTATCTTTCCATCAAAGATTAATAAAGGGCGAGAAGTAGAAGTACGTGCTTGTTTTTACCAGTTATTGCTGAGAGCTTTTTTATACTTTTGGTAACTGATTTCGGAGTACATGCTTCACTTTCAATAATTTCCTTGCGTTACAACGATCAATTCTAAGGTTCATAGCAAAGTTTACCGTCTCAGGATTGGGGACCGGACCGGTCTCGGCCGATCCCATTCCGGACCGGCCTGATACTGTACAAAATTTATACCGCCAATTTTTTTTTGGATCAGTCGGACCAATTACTGGACTGGTGGTACTGGTTAGAACTGATTGGCGGTACAAATTTTGTACCACCGGACCAGTATAAATTTGGCTGTTTCCAACCAATTATTGTTCAATACCGATATTTGTCTGGACTGTCCAATTTATAATTTTAAAAAAAAAATGATAAAACAAAAAAATCGGACCGGTTGACGGTTGTATCAGTGTACCAGTCACCAGACCGGTTGTACCGACCAATCCGTATCAATGTCGGTTGAACTGGTCCGATCCAGAGCCTTGCGATACAACAGTTGTATCGTGGCCTATAACCGGACTGATCCCAACATGGAACGGCCAGTACAAACCGGATCAGTCCAATCCTTGAAACCTAGGTTCATAGTTCAGTGATCTTGGCTTCTATGGTAAACAGGTCTGTGCTCGGCTGTTAGAGAGTCAAATAATCTTCCTAGAATAAGGATCTCTTACCTACTTAACATTTAGTAATTATAATTATTTTATTTAATAATTTAATTATTTATAATAATATTATAAGGGTGTTTTTTATTTATAAAAGTTGATTGAAAAATTAAATCATTTTTAAACTAAAAGAACTTAAAAAAATATGAAAAGACTTTGAGAGATATTATTTGAGAATATATATATATACATGTATATAAAATTAGGAGCTAAACAGAGAAGTTTTCAAGGAAAATTAAACGAAATGCTGAACAAACATCAACGATTATGATTACCTCGTAGGAGCTTTCAATTTTAGTATCATTCTCATAATTGTCTAATACTTACCATAATTAGATGAAGTATGATTATAGACTTCAAATCAAATTTCAGCTCCTAAGTTTATATATATATTCTCAAATAATATCCCTCAAAAATTAATGGAACCAAATTTCAATATATATATATTTTCTTAAAAATACTATTTGCTTTTAATAGTAGTACACAATTTTAGTATCTTCTCGTAATTGTCTAATACTTAGCATGATTAAATGAAGTAGGATTATAGACTTCAAATCAAATTTCAGCTCCTAAATTTATATATATTCTCAAATAATATCTCTCAAAAATTAATAGAACCAAAGTTCAATAGTTATATATATTCTTAAATGCACATAAGATATACATGGTCGTCGTTGGCAATCTGACCATTGTTCAACACTATTCACTCGAAATGCTAGTCTTATTGTAAAAACAATTATCAAGTTTTGCACAGAAAACTTGATAATTCCAGTGTTACTATCAACAGTTGTTTACTTCAAATAAGAAGAGAAAAAAAAAAACAAAAAAAAGGGTTTGGTATTCTCCTCCAATCCCTTATTCTTCTCAACATCCACTGGTTTGCTTGTGTACATTACAATTAATAATTTGACGGTATTAGAATAAGAATCATAAACTAAATCACAATGAGAAGAATCTGTTACTGATACCCTATTACCTTTTAACGATTCTCATCTCGCCAAGACTCCCACTTTTGGTACACAGTATAATCCATTCTTTCTGATGCTTCTCCAAATAATGAATCAAGGAGTAGAAGACAAATATATTGTCACTATTTTGCTTATTGATGTTCCTCATCCACTCCCCAGACCTCTCCCTCATCTTAGTTTTTGAGTTTGTGGCATACCACTCTTTCGTCTTTGAACTAATTCATTACCGTAACTGGAAAAAAGTGAAATCTTTGGGAATTTTGATCTATACTTCTGTTGTGTTAATGGTTGTTCCTTGAATTCTGAAGAGGCAAAATATTACGTGCCTACATGTGTAATCATGCAAAAAGGACATCTCGTAGAAGAATCTTCTACAGGTAAAGATGTGTACATGATTGTTAAGGAGTCTTAGTGTGTAAATGCTTAATTAATAGTAAGAAGTTACATATGGTTTATATGGTAGTCCAATAGGTGTTGCAGAAGGAATATGAATCTAGATGTATACGTCATGGGGTAGATATCAAAGGTCCATAGTATCAGAAAAGCTATACAAACGCTGCATTGACTTTTTCATCCCGGATCAATTTTTCAGAAACCCAACTGAAGCATGTAAAAAAGACCGATTCATGGATAAATACAGTCGTTTGTTCACGCAAATTCCATGTTTGGTGAAGCTAACAATCGAGATCTGATTAAACCCTATGCATTAAAAAACGGACCCTCTCCCTCGACGAACCTGCCCAAGCTGGTTAGGGCCACTCAACCCTGACTCGCATGCCGAATTATAGAGTTCAAACTTGATTCATATGAGTCGAGTCCAGGCCAAACTCAGCTCATTGACAACCCTAGAATCGACCCGGTACCGTGCTTGAGGTGTTTTAACATTTTCTGAGCAATAATGCTGGGCACGAAATTTGCAATAACATCAACCATTTCGAATCTGAATGATGCAAACTGAAACCTCGTTACCATGCATGGCATTTGTTGGTTCCAAGAGTTTTCCACCACCTTTCGGCGACTTTCACTTTCAACCTGATTCACCACCACCTACGTTCCCTGTAGACTGGCGGACCACTGCCATCTTATCTTATCCACTGAACTATACACAATTAAGTAGTAAGAAAAAGTTCAAACTTGATCATAATCACATCAATAGAGTGATTCCAACACAAATCTATTTAGCAGTTACTAGAGAGAAAACTAACTTGATCTGTAAAATCTGATAAATGGTTTCAGAGCAATAACTGTTGGCTGCAAAAGCAGTCCCAGTCAAAAATATTACATCCACAAATAATTTGCAGACAAGTTCAGGAGAGTCATCTGACGCTGCTGATGTGAAAAGGGAGAAAGGGTGCTAAAATAAACGTGTTTCAAAGTCACATACCCAAGCAGGATATGAAGATACGCTTCCAGCGTTCTCACGAGCATCAACCCCAACCTGAGAACTTTTTCCAAAACTGAACATTATTGTACAAATAGTATCTGCAAACTTCCAAATATTCAATAAATCTCCAGATTCTTAAAATAATTGAAGGAAGACATTTGCTTTTACAATTCATGACTAAACGAATTAGTCCGACTCACAGCCAGGCTTCAATTTTGCATGAACGGAATATCTGGACAGCAAGATCAGTGTTTTATAGATCGCGTACCTGAATCTTTATCTTCAAGATCATCGTCCCAGGCTCTGGCAGAGATATATATTGGAACTGGGAATTTCAATAATCTATCAAAATGCAGATCCACTGCTCTTCGTCTTTCCAAGCATTACATCTTTTGCTTCATTAATTTTAGAAGCAAGATAATGGCTACCACCCGCATCTGGATGGTTTGCTACCATCACCCTTCTATGTGCTTCCTTTACCTTATCAGGAGCTGCATTCTCCCTGTTAAACCAAACGCTTTGGTTAAATAGAGGTTGATGAGGTGGCAAATATAAAAGCGTTTGATAGGAGATGCTCTATCAGAGAGGAAAAGAAAAACAACTAGAATATGTATATGCATGCATGTGTCCACAGTAATAAAAGTCCACCTGGAAAACAGTAGCAGTGGCTTGGCAAAGCAAAGTAGCTGCATCACAAAAGTACCAATCACAACAAGAAATAGATCATTTCTGGTCAATTAATGGACGATTTTACAAAATCCTCTATATTGCCACTACGGATAATTTACATTGCAAATCACACACATCTTGAAAGGATCATACAACATATAGCCAATTGACATCTTACATCCAACCTATGGAATCAACTACTAGAGATGGCAACGGCCAGGTCAGGCAAGGTGTAAAGTATCAGCCGATCCCGGTCTGGATCAGCCAGGGACGATCCGTGATCCCTAGCCGATCCCTGATTTATTAAAAATTCTCTTACTCGGTTTTGGATGAGTCAGATTGGACTATCCAATATGGATCGTCCGATACCCCTCAAAAAATTTCTGTTCTATTTAAAAAAAAAAAAAAACAATTGGGTCATGTTTTGGATCGCCAATCTAACTTGGTATCGGTATCTGACCGGGACCATCCCCGATCCGATACCAAGTTTAAGCACTATGATGTCAGGTCTAGGGTAAGGGACTGATTGACTAAACTCTGTGAGCAATTCCCACCTGAACTAACCCAATCCAGAATACGCAAAGCAGGTTAGTTACATTGCTTATTGAATAACATGATCAATTATCAAAATCAAGTTGAGGTATGCCCTAAGTAACAATTGTGGAGCAAGAGCACGGGCACATCAGAATTTTCTTAGGGTTTAAGGCACCCCTCTAAATGTTGCATGTTTGGAGTGTATGAGTATATCTGGATTCATTAGTTGATGCACATGAAGCAGGTACCAGATAAATCTGGTGAGGAAATCATTCCCCACATGCATGTAAACACATACACAACTCTGTTAGGTTCCAACATATGAGGAGGACAATAATTCTCATAAGCAAGTGGAAAGATATCTTTGCACAGCAGGAGTACAAAGACCAGCAATGTTGGAAAAAGAACAACATTGTCAGAAGTACATATAAATGTGATGCATTCAGGACAACTAGTAAAAATGGGCCAAACACAAACAACATTTATGGCACTCTGAACGGAGCATTCCAGATCTAGCTATGTATTTTATGCCTGCAGCCTATGATATATATTGCACTCCCTATAGATGATCAGGGTGTGGAGCATACATTGACACAATATGCACACTTGCACATATTAGACTTAAGGCTGGATATTTCTATTTCTATCTGCTTCTAAAATTGGAAGAATAAAACATAATATGATTACTAAACTATTACTTACTATATTATTATCTAATATACAAGACAATCTCTCTCCATTAATCATCAATGAAAAATGATCTCCCCACACATAGCCTACACACACTGTGCATGCTCATGCAGACACCAAGACAGGTCCATACATGCAAGTGAACACTCAATTCTAGATTTTAGGGATCATAATGGTTGACACCCCAATATTCATGTCAAAGCCTACACATTCTGCAGATTCTAGCTTACAACCATACACCAACAACGAAGGAACACTATCACAATTCACAAACCCTATCCATTTAACAATCAGGTTTGCCACGGTAAAAGACAGGGCTGGAGGCAATCAATCCAAATTTTCACCCTAGACCCACTCATCTGCACTGCAGAACTGCTGCTGCTCATGAACACTGATGAACTCTTCCAACCTCAAGTAGAGATCTGCACTGTATACATATTGCAGCCAAGATTTTCTTTTGTTTGCTTTGCCTTCTTTTCATTTGTTTTAATGTTTTTTAACAAGCATAATATTTCATGCTACAGAAGGACAATACCAAAAAAGTAATCATGCAAGCGGGTAACAGCAAAGCTTCAGTGTTGTAGCAGATATCTAGAATTTGATTCTCTACCATGCACTGTTGCAGTGTGAGATGCCATAGTTACCTAATTCCCAGGATAAGAGCTGCTTCCCTTCTCGTCATTGTAGGCTGAAAACCTCCTTCATAAAATTTGCGTATCCTAGGTGTAGGTGGTCGGGTCTTGAATGCCTGCCAAGCTTGGATTCCATATCTGCCAGCAAGAGCAGCAGCAGCTATTGCAAGTCCTGCTAGAAATGGTGTAGCCTGTTGCACGCTTTGTATTTATATTTAACTGCAGTTCTCGATTAGATTGTTGCAGTAACAAGATATACAGTTATAGAGGATAAAGATATATGCAGCAACAATTATACTATGCATACATAACATTTACACTGGTAACCGCACAGAGAAACAATGCAATCATATAAAAAGCACCAACTGAACCATTTGGTTTGTCCCCTCTGGCCTTGAGAAAATTTTAAACTAAGATTCATGTATATTTCCAATTGAACTAGGTATAAATGAGCTTGAGTATTTCTTACTTTTCCATTAAGTTGTTTTTTTTTAAAAAAAAAAATCAGTAAATAAAATATCTATTATAACTGGTGAAATGAAGTTAGTACTGTACAGAAACAGTCCTTATAGTACACAAAATGTGTAACCAGAAGGACACAAAATGCATAACCAAAATAAGCGACCAAAAGGACATGAGCGACAAAACTATACCTCTATACTCTTACCCCTCCCCTGTACAATCGATTGACATTTAGTTATAAGGCCAACTGCGTATCCAGAAAAAATTGTGTTCTGACCAAGAATATAACAACACTTAAATTTCAATGTCTTTTTGTCTGTTTTCTGATCATTTGCATGTAACCCAACAACCAAGTTCAGCCGCACAACTTTGGGAACCACAGTCGGATCTACTAACACTCGTCTGCAAGAACTTTTAGTCCATCCCAAAAATTGCACACTTTTCTCCATGCTAAACAATTTATACTTTATATTCTCTGTGCCTTTTCTTTGTATGTATACTTGTTTATATCGATAAAAAGATAATTATAAAAGAGAGGAACTATGGATATGCAAACTTCAAGTTAAACCTAGGAGGAGGGAAGATATGTAAGAGAATATGAAGACTCAACAATTTACCAAGGACCATACATCAAAAGCTCCACTTTTAGATAGCCTGATATTCCCATGGTTATATGGACCGAGTATCGAGCATCAGTCACGGGACTGGCCAGTTTGGGCAGGTATAGTCTGAATCAGAGCGGCCAATCTGATGCAACGGAGAAAGAAAAAGCAAGGAACTAGAGTTTGAGAGAGGCAAACTGTAACTATAGGTGTTTATTGGTTTCAATAGCAAAATTGTAATTACGTTGTTCGTTTTATTCGGAGTACAACACACTACTGGTACCCTCTCTTTGTCTGTGTTTACTATCTTGGCTTTGAAAGAGAAGAAGAAAAGACAATCACAGCCCATATACTCTCCCTCTGCCCCCTCCCTCCGTCAAAACTCTAACTAGAGGTGTTTATTGGTGTCAATAGCAAAATTGTAATTGCGTTGTTCATTTTATTTAACTTTATTACAGGAGTACAACACACTACTGGTACCCTCTCTTTGTCTGTGTTTACTATCTTGGCTTTGAAAAAGGAGAGGAAAAGATAGTCACAGCCCATATACTCTCACCACCACCCCCCTCTCTCTCCTTCCCTCACAGCCCATTCCCTTCCCCCCCACACCCCCCCTCCCTCCTTCCCTCAAAACTGTAACTATAGGTGTTTATTTGTTTCAATAGCAAAATTCTAATTACGTTGTTCGTTTTATTTAACTTTATTACAGGAGTACAACACACTATTGGTACCCTCTCTTTGTTTGTGTTAACTATCTTGGCTTTGAAAAAGAAGAAGCAAAGACAGTCACAGCCCATATACCCTTCCTCCCTCCCTCTCTCTCTCTCTCTCTCTCTCCGATGAAAAAGAAGAAGAAAAGACAGTCACAATCACAGTCACAGCCCCCTCCTTCCCTCCTCCACTCCCCTCCCTGGCTTTGAAAAAGAAGAAGAAAAGACAGTCCCATCCCCTTACCCCCCCTCCCTCTCTCTCTTGATATCATTTTGCCCATGAATTCTTATCCTTTTATTAATTTATATATTTTAAGAAATTGATCGATACAACATGTATTGCTATGGAGAAATCCAGGGCCTGTACTGAAATATCCTTGGCACTGGGGGCTGATACTCCACCACTTTATAAGGACCGATATCCACTAGTTCTTGAAACCATGAGTATACCACCTCTTTAGTCAACCATATATAGCTTCAAGACCAAAATATTCATCAGGGAGCTAGGAGAGAATCTCTTTAATCACATTATAGAGTTGCCATCCTAACGGTCCAATGTATAATAGTACTTGTTTTGCCTTGCACCACTACTCTTGAAAGCTTTGGCATTTCGCCAATTTCAATTCATGAAGTAGAAACATAGCTTCCGTCAGGCTGGAGTTGCTCACACCAATAGGGTAAGTATACATGTACAAAACCTATTTTTTCCATCTCATATGACCCTTCCATTACCTAATGTCCTCAAATTTCTCTGGCAATAGTCAAAGCTTGTATGATGAATCTATTGCATGAAAAATTGGGTAGAATAATTAGAGCATTATTTGATGAGTAGGCCACTTATTTCCTATCCAGCACAATATCAGCAAAACAGACTCCATGGAATGTGGAAGCCATAGCCTATGTCCTCATCACATCCCTATACATATAATTGGAACCAGGGGAGAACACTTCCCAATAAATTTGATTTTCCACTTATTCCAAATGGGCCACAAGATAACGTGTCATAACTTCCCAAAGCAATGTACTGCAACTCTGAAAACCAATCAATAATCATAGATTTGAGAGACAATATCCATGCCTGAACTAGAATGTCAAGGAAATGGAGCCATATCCCGTAACTACAAAGCTAGCTTGCCAAAATTTTGCGAAATTTTCCATGAGGTTTCTATTTCAAAGGGTGCCAAATTTTCCCCTCTAGATCCCAGATTACAAAAGTTTCCTTCATAGTTTTTTATGAGAAATACTGTGAATGTTATCTTGGACTAATTATCCATAAATAGAGTGAAACTACCAAATATGTTGCACATAGAACTAAAGACAAATGGATTGAATAGGAGGCGCTTCTAGAGTGTCATGTGACAGGTGTTTTCACTCAAGCTAAAGTTGCAAGATAGCTATTCGGCCTACTATCATGCATGAAGCAAAATGTTGAGCAACAAAGAAGCAACATATGCATGAGATCTGTAACTGAAATAAGGACAATAAGATGGGTGTGTGAAAAGAAAACAGAAGATAAGGTAAGGAATGGACATATTTGCGTGTCTAGGAGTAATCTGCTAGGATATAATAAAATAAAGAAAAGTAGGATAAAATGATTTTAGTATATAAAATGAAGACTTAGGGAGGAGCCTATGAATTAGTAAAATATCAAACTGTTTAATACATGCTACTACTAGGAAAGTGTTGATTTCATTTATGTGAAACCCCCCAATCTAGTCAGGGTGATCACTAACCATCAAATTAGATGCCAGGAAGAAATGTATCAGATGAAAAAATTGCAACCAATACCACAGAAATCAAGAATTCACTGAAGATATAAACAAACACAAGGAAAACAATTGCCCCAAAGTCCATTTCCATCCAACACCTATGCTTCTCTGGCATATTCTCTTTGTTTGATTTCTAGATGTGAATTACAATTTCAAGTTAGGCAAGACATTTTATCAGGTTAGAACTTTAAGGAATTCAAATCTGAATTAAATAGTTTCTCAAGAAACAGGAAATTATCTCCTTAATTAACCAAGTAATCCTGAGCACAGCTTAAATTATACAAACAAAAAGAAACGGAATAGTATGAGTAAATCATGAAATCCAGTAGTGTTTAGGACTAATGCACTATCATTACCGAATCCAAGAACGCATAAAAAAAGCAGTGATTCGAAACTGCTTGATGTATTCGAAACTGATGAGGCTTGCACACCGGTTACCCTAATTCCCTCTCTAAAACGCAGTGATTGATTCTAGACGAATAGAAATCCAAACCGAAGAAAAGAGGAATACATATCAGATTCCAATCTACAATTCATGAGCTCAAAATCATTCCAAAATCAAGTTAAGGATCACGGCCAAACGAAAATTCCTTCTTCTCTTAAAAATTAGAGATAATTTGTACTCTAAAACAGTCAAATTCAACGAATTTCCAAAAAAAACACACAAAAAATCAAAATAAAAAAATGGTTCTACAACCTAAAATATTAGATGGAAGAGTTCGAATCTCACCATTTTTGCAAAAAATTAGGTTTTGCAGAGATTCGCATTCGTGGACTCTGTATTTCGATTGCGCTTTTGCGTCCTAATTATCTATATTTTAGGGTATCTGCGTTCCGTGAAGAGAGAACTATACAGTCTATACTCTGCTACTAAAAATGCTTTTAGGATCGACCGAGTCATGACTCGCCAAGACCATCCAATAATACAAGGTCACGTGGAAATGAGAAACTGGCAACTGGACAACCATAAGGAACGGGATCCTCTCAAGTTTGAAAAGTTGATTTTAAACCAATCAGAGGACGACACGTAGGATAAAAATGTCACATCTATACTATATATATTATAGCAAACGTTTACGTAGCTATAACAAATTAGTGACGTGGAAACCTGTTATAATTTTGCATATTTTATTTTTAAAAAATGAAAAGAAATTTTTTAACATTAAATGCATCTTTTTGATTTTTAAGATGATTGACTTTTCATCTTATCTTTCTCAATTCACTATAACCTGTCTCTTCTAGAGCAGATGGGTGACGTGGTGACTTTAAAAAATTCATATTTGTTTTTTCTTAAATACAAACCATTCACTAGCAAAATAGTGATAGAACATTTTATTGTATTTTTGGTAAAAGGACAGTTTAACTAGAGATATAACTTGGGTGGTTAAACTCGAAAACCGACTGATTCAAATTGATTTTTTAGATTAAAGTTTCTAGACATTTGATTAGCTTTATAAGATCGACTGGATTATTTAGGGGTGCAACTTAATGGTTCAACTTGAAAATTGATCAACCCAAATCGACTTCAATTCGATTTGAATTGGGTTTCTGTTGACTTGGTTTATAAAACAAATTAGATCGGTTAGGTTTTGGATTGATGTCTAAATTAAACTAAACAGAACTTAAATCCGAACTTTAATATATAAACTTTTAAACTGAGCCGAACCAAGCAGATTTAAACCGAATCGACTTCAAGTTGATTAGCTTTATAAGATCGACTGGATTATTTAGGGGTGCAACTTAGATGGTTCAACTTGAAAATTGATCAACCCAAATCGACTTCAATTCGATTTGAATTGGGTTTCTGTTGACTTGGTTTAT
>JAUPMG010000013.1:11188038-11203751 GCA_031762675.1 Pachysandra terminalis | reverse complement strand
ATAGTCTCTCTCTCTCTCTCTCTCTCTCTCTCTCTCTCTCTCTCTCTCTATATATATATATATATATATATATATAATAATGTAATTCTTAAAACAAAATTGTGTTAACCCGACTCTGGTTCAACTCAAAAATCGACCGATCCAAATCAACTTCGGTTCAATTTGGATTGGGTGTCTAGACATTTGGTTGGGTTTATAAAACTGACCGGATTACATAGGGGTGAGGGGTGCAACTTGAGTGGTCAAACTGAAAATTAACCGACCCAAATCGACTTCGATTCGGTTTGAATTGGATTTCTAGACATTTGGTTAGGTTTATAAAATCAAATTAGATCGGTTTGGTTTTTAATTGATGTCTCGATTAAACCGAGCCGACCCTAAACTCGAAATTTAGTATATAAACTTTTAAAAGGAATCGAACCAAACTGATTTAAAATAGATTAGTAAACTTCGGTTTGGATTGGGTTGATAAACATTTGATTAGGTTTATAAAATAGACCGGATTACCTAGGGGTGCAACTTGGGTGGTTCGACCCAAAAACTAACCTATCCAAATCGACTTTAATACGATTTGGATTTAGTTTATAGACATTTGATTAGGTTTATCAAACCGAATTACATCCTTTAGTTTTGGATTGACCTGAAACTGATCTGACCCAAACCGACTTTGGTTCGGTTTGGGTTGAGTTTTCATATATTTGATTCAATTTTGGTTTTGAAATTATAAAATTGAATTATATCGGTTTGGTTTTGGGTTGAAGTCTAGGTTAAACCAAAACTTGAAGCCTAAACCGAACCAATTTATCGTCCATATATGTATTATATATGATATATTATAAATTATACATGGTATATAAAACATGATATTTTATATATAATGTAATTCTTAAAAGCTTTGTATTAACCCAACCCAAATTGAACCAAAACTGCAATTTGGGGTGGGTTGGTTTGGGTTTAGGATTTTTCATTTCAATTTGGTTTGATTTTTGGGTTGGGAAGTTCGGTTCTCAATTTGGTTCGGATCGATTTTGGATTAATCTTCACCAATGTTGGTATGGCCCTGGATTGATGTTATCCCCATGTCTCCAATCAAGCCGAACCGAATTACACCCCTAAATTCTACAGTATGATTTCTGTTATAACGATAGAACGATCCAATTGTCTATTTAAGGGTATGTAAAATTTGAGTTTGATGTTAGTGTATACATACCTAAAATTGGACCATGTGTGTTCATTGGTATATGTTTTATTGTGTTATAATAAAAGGGTAGTCCCACATGATGCTCATTAAATATCACATTACTAGGCATTCAATTTTTTTTTTGCTACTAAGGTATGTAACAAAAGTGTAGTGATCCTGACCTTGACAATTTGTGTTATCGATCCTTTTTTATTTTTTTTTCCTTTTTTAATAATTTATTTATTATTTTACTCTGTGTGCCCATTTATCGCACGATTATCTCACTTGTCGTCCTATGATTGGTTTCAAATCAACTAACAAGTGATTGAAACTTAAGAAGATCTCGATCCCAACCAAAAAGGTAAGATAAAAATTATTTTATTTATCTACACTAGTTTTTTAAGTTACATGATAACATATTAATCAATTACAAACTTTTCATTTTCATATATTAATGTGTCTTGACAAATATATAAAAAGAATAGGACCCATCCCTAGATGAGTTCCATTTAGCTCAATTTTCATACAAAATATTAAATTAATTATACAAGCTTTCTTCTTTAAAAAACAAAATAGTAAAATAAGATTTTTTTTTTTTTTTTTGTCTTAACCACGTGGTGTCCCCACACCCAAGTGGGTGTGGGACTAATCCACGTTAGGGGCGAAAGCAATTATGGTAAACCCCTGGTCACAAGTGCTTCGGGGTGAGAGCAATTATGATAAACCCCTGGCCACAAGTGTTTCTAGTGGGATTCGAACTCCAGACTTATCTCCGGAGACGCCCACTAGAGCCCAACTTGCTACCAGCTGAGCCACATATCGGTGGTTAAACCATATGACTTGTGTTTGTTTACAGAACTTGGACATTATGTTTTTGTTATCAAAAAAAAAATTTCATTAGTTTTCTACCATCTAAAAGAATGTTGAAAATCCATCGGTTAAGATTATTCGATCAAGATGATAATTGGCATATTTGATATTTTCTATAATATCCATTAGATAGTGAGTCCCAATCACAATTAATAATAAGACATGCAAAAGAAAACCATCTTCGATATTTTGCTTCGACTTTTCTGGCAGTTTTAATTGCTTAATGCCACGCATACAATGTTGGAAAATAATGGAGGATCATAAGTATAAAGGGTTGAAACAATTTGTACCGTTGATCGACAAATTTCAAGGCACGATCTAAATCATAGTCTTTTAAACAAATTCCTCCCTTCCGATCAAGATCATAAATGTATTTAGGACTGATGAGAAAATGCATTCAGAATGCGATGAAGCGTCTAATCAAATTCGTTGTGATTCTTGGATGTGCACCATCCTATCATAACATGATACTCTGTATATAAAAACTGATGATGTCAAACCCTTGATGAAAACCTTGTCGTATTCTCTCAATCAGATGAGATTTGGATCGAATGAAAATGGTTTGGATGTCCAGTCTATTTATAAACTTGCATGTATCCATTCACCAATAGGTACGAAAATCTCCAAGATACAAGGCCAGTCTTAGGGTTTTAGAAATGATCAGTCACCTGTTTTATTGTTGCTTAGATGGCGCAATCCGATTGATGTATCAGGAAAAATCGCACCAAATATCGCAAACAATTTGCGTTGAAGATGTGTTCCAATCCGATGACCAAGACCCTTATTGGTTCTTAGGCTCCAGAAGCTAGAATTTTCCATTAAAGCAAGACCTGAGGTTGATTGAACTTGAATTTGACAACAATCAAGAGTGGTAACAAGAAGCAATCACCATACAAGAAAATAACCCAATAAATCATAAACTCTTACAACAAACTTATTTCACTCCCCCCCTGACCAATTCCTACTACACAATAAATAAAGAGTGGTAACAAGAGTATACTATAATCAAAGAAAACAAATCCTAACCCACAAGTTCTTCCCTTAACGAACTTCCCTTAACTCCAATGTGTAATTCTTTTCTTCTGGCTCTTCTTAGGTAAGAACAGACTTATCTGCTCCCTCCATTGCTGACAGTGTGTTCTGTGAGTACACCAATTTCCTTAATGGAGCGACTGTCCACCTTAGGTGGACCCGAATGCCGTCTCGGTCCAGCAGGCGAAGCCGGGAAGGACAGCCTCTTCTTCGCAGACCCTGCTGATACCTTCTCCGGTGTCCCGCTCTTCTCTACCCCTAACGGGCTTGCCAACCGGGACTTGGCCTTTACAGACTCAGTGGGTGCCATGTAGCTAGGAAATGCCGGGGAGCTCGCAAGACTCTCGTCGTCTCTCACCGACGATCCTGCAATGCTGTGCCTTCGATGCCGCTCAGATCGTATACTGACCACGCTTCGCGAGTCGGCGTCATCCGGGCCCCAAGAACTCCCCCCCCTTGGGCTAGAGGGTTTCAAGTGCCTGGCTACTGATGCTGATGCTGCTGCCTTGAGTGGGGGAGTTGAAGGCAACTGGTGAGCTGTTGGGGAAGGCTTATCAGCATTGGCATCGCGACGAGCATAAGCTTTACTGATTTCTCCTCCGGCAATGCTGCAGCTGACGCTCTTAATGGACGCGTGATCCTTGTTCAACTCTTTATCTGTCATGCTTCGGCTCTCCCAGGGTCGGGCTGCCATCCATCGATCTAACCAACTCCATCCCCAGTGGGGGTTGATGGGGTCCATGAGCATTGGGTTTGTAGACCTTGAAGAATTCTTCCACATTTGCTGTAGAAGGATTATCATGCCAAGTTAATCTAATCTCAGAAAAATTCAGTTCATTTCAAAGTCAGAAATCAATACCAATATGTTTATGAACTTCAAGCTAAATGCACCATGGATTGAAAAAAATAAAATAAAAATAAAAAAATTGTAATTCAAAGGATAACAAAGTTGGGACATTTTAATGCGTACTAGAGCAAAATTCCACAGTTTGACCAAACGGATCACATGACCTTAGGCTGTATTTGTCCCGGCATGTGCTTTTGGATAAGCACTCATTGAATAAGTGACTCAATGGGAGCAATTATCCAAGGCATCAATAAGTTGCTTGGTTTGAAAAAAATGTGTTTGGTAATACAACTAACTTAAATACCTTAACATGACAAACTTACAGAAATCTTCTTAAATTTTAAGCATAAAGATACCATTTTTAAAAGCTTAGTATTGTGTTAAGGCTGCGTTTGGCCCGGCTTAAAGCACTTTTTAAAATTAAAAGTGTGTTTGGTAACACCTAATGGGTAAGTGCTTACCCATGAGTACTAGAGGAAGGCTACCCAAAGGAGAAGCGCAGTAGCTGATTTGCTTTCTGCCTTCTTGAAAGTACAAAATGATGAATTGCTTGAATTTGAGATCGCTTCTGTGGAAGATCAAGAATGGCAAATGAAATTTGATGAATCATTTAATTCGAATGGAAGAGGAGCTAGTATTGAATTCACATCCAGTGACGGGTAACATTTATACTATTCCTTCAAATTGAACTTCGTATGTTCCAATAACAAAGCTATATATGAAGCTTTGCTTATTGGACTGATCTTGGCCAAACAAATGGGTATGCAAAGACTAAGAGTCTTTGGGGATTTAAAGGTCATCATCTCTCAAATCAATGAAGACTTTGTTGTTAAGGAACAGGATTTGGTTCACTTCAGTAATATTTTTATAATACTTATTTTATCTCTAAACTTTTATACGTTTGCCAGCCTTTTTGTCCCTTTTAGGTCGAAGAAAATTATTCATTCTCTCCATAAGCACTTAAATAAATGTATTTACCAAACGCTATTTACTTCAAATAAGCAGCTTATTGCTGCTGTGGATAAGTGCTTCCATTGAGTCACTTATCTAACAAGTGCTTATCCAAAAGCACAAGCTGGACCAAACACAGCCTAAGGGTTAAAAGTGTCATTAATGTTTAGAAACCACTTCCCGCATCAATGGTAAGGAGAAGTTGTAGAGAGCAACTTCTCCTTGTGGGCTATCTTCCTTTACTACTTATGGGTAAGACCTTACTTGGTCATTGTTACCAAACACACTTATAGCTTAAAAAGTGCTTTGATAAGTTATAAGCTCTAATAAGCACTTAATTAAGCAGTGCTAAACGTAGCCATAGACTCAGACTCGCAACTCATTTCACTATTAAAACATTTATGGAACCAAGCAAACATCACAAATGGAAGAAGTTGAGAAAACAAAGATGGGTGCATCAGTTGGGCTAGATGTGGAGGAATTAAAGATAAGAAAAAATAATTAGAGTACCTGATGCGAGAACGCATAGGCCAATGCTCGTTCTCTTCTTATGGCAGCCTCTTGCTTGCTCAGAAGATTTGCTTCAACTGTTTCCTTGGATTGGAGACTATCGTCCCATTCCTCCTGTAACAAAATTCAAAGAATTATGTTCAGTACACAAGTAGAATCCCACATACCTCCCTCAAAAATTAAGGTAAATGAAGCTGCAATAGGTGCATTATGTATTTATATTTCATGAACTTCTCAAACCCAAAGGATGTGCTTGGATTTTAGAAAAGAAAAGAAGTGATGAGACATATGCAGAAAAGAAAATCAAATTCCGACGACTTCCCGATGAGTTCTCATATATTCTGACAAGGTTGATTGACTAATAAGGAAATAGAAGAGATGCCGTGGGTTAGGTCGGAGTACAAGAGGTCAACCCTTTTCAAGAGAAGACAAAAATCCGATGAAGAAAAACGTTTTTGAAGTACGACACACAACTACATCAAATGGATAAATGAAATAAAAAAAAAAAAAAGCCAAGTACACAGTCGATCCAGGCCGGTGATTATCAGGAAAATCGTTTCTTAAAGACAACTATAACCATTAACAATGGGGGGGGGGTACTTACAGAGGCTCTCAGTTTCTCAAGTTCATTCTCGCGTTTCAGTTGGAGTTGTTTCTGCAGAGCCTGGTTCTCTTCCAACATCCTGATCCTCCTAGAATGGATCTGAGACTGCACACGGGCTAGGGTCTGCATGCACCGTAGAGTGGTTGTGGTTTGGCGTTTGACAGATTGTCCTTGTATCAATGATTTCAACCTGACCAGCCCTCGCAAAGCCCGCAGCGCCCTCCTTGCCTGAAAACAGTGAACCCTATTAGTAAAACTCATATCATATATACCACTTACTATCAACAAACCACAATATTGATTTCTTCAAAGCAATGCTAAATGTCAAGGATAAATCATCTAAGATAGAACAGTGTAGGTGCCGTTTAGGTGATGTGGGGTTGGGACTCGGTGACTGGTAGGAAGGGTAGAGCGCACTCAGGGGATCTTGGGAGGACGAGAGAGGGATTTTCGCTGTGTAAGGGCGTTACACTTCTTTCACACATGCATCTGTCTGCTCTCGAGAATGACGGGAAATGGGAAAGTAAAGGTTCGTTACGTTTCCGTTAGCGGTTATAACGGTGGGATGTCCAAGATCTTTTTTTGAGTGAGGCTGCTGGGGGCGGCCCCCGAGCAGCAGGACTTTACCCATGACCTCTAGCCCAAGGGCCCACAGTGTTCCCCCGAGATTACCCTCTCATGGGACCAGGAGTTGTGATTCGGATACTTTGCGTGAGTGACACGTGGCACAAGACGGACCGTTTATCTGGCAAGTCCATTTGGGCTATCTAAAAACATAAATTTTGAAAAGCCATTATGACTAAAAGATGCGATAATCCAAAAAACCATTTAACAGTTTTCCAAATTTGATCTATCAAAAGATATAAAACTTTCACATCTTTGAGGAATGCAGCAATGGAAAGCTATAAAAATTAATGCAAGAAGTTCAGAAATTTTCCACAACTTGAAAAAATGTAATAAACCGAAGAAGCAACCAAAAGGGATATTAAGAAATTGAAAACTCCGTAAATATATTTAGATAGCACAAGTATTTGCTGGATTTCTTCTAAATCTATCCAACAGAACAATATGAAGATAATATTAAAACATTTTAAAGAAAGTTGTCCTATTATCAAGTTGATCTGATTCTGAAATTTAGTAATAGACATAAATTATTCTTGAAAATTCAACAATAATATTTAGAAATCTCTATAATTCTATTAAAAAAAATAAAGGAAAAGCCAATTAGTGGGAGTTAAAATTAACAGGATTATTACCAGGTGAGCTCGAAATGCAGTTTGGATCTTGATCGCCGCTACTTCCTCTCTTGATTTTCCAGGGAACCGATTGATTGACGTGAGCCGAACAACTTGAGCAGCGGTCTGAGCAGAAGCAACAGCGGCGTCAGCAGCCACAGCAGTGGCAAGCGCAACAGAGTAAGCATGCTTGCTCCGTTCATTCTCTGCTTCAGTCAATTTCACCTCTTCTGGAGGAGGAGACGGAATTAGAGGTGCCGGCGCAGTTTCTACAGAAGAAGAAGCAGGAACCGATTGCTTTTGTTTCCCAAACCAATTGGTCTTCTTATTACTCTTCTGTTGATTAGAACAACACAAAGAACAACCATTCCATCACAATCCTATTTGATATATATTGTAAAAGAATCAAAAGGAATTCAAAGAATTTACTCCAAACCTTATCTTTCTTTTCTTTGGATTCAGGGCTCAGAGCTTTCTTTACTGAAGAAAACCAGTTCCCTTTCTTCCCCATCTTCATATCATCTAAACAAGATTACCAATACACTTGCAAATTCAAATGAGATCAAAGGAACAACCTGTGCATATATATTACATAAACCTAATTCAATAATAAAAAGAAAATGATTTATACTGATTAATAAAGAGAAAAAAACTAAAAGATAAAGAAATTAAAATGGGAAGAAGTAGATTGAAGTATCAACAACCCACATTGTCTTAAACCAAGAAAAGAAGTAAAAATGCCAGAAACAGACCTACCATCAGTGAAACCATGATATTCCATCAATAATCAAGTAAAAAAGAAAAAAGATTCAAAACCCATCAAAGAAAAAACAAATCTTTCACAACCAATCATCTTCTAATCTTCTAGACAACAATTGGTGCAAGACCCAGATGCTAATATTGAAAGATCTTCAAGGAAATCAAAACCCCATTTCCATTTTTCCAAAAAAAAAAAAAAAAAAAAAAAAACATTATAAGAGAGATCTATCTTCCCATAAAAATAAAAAAGAAAACAAAATAATTAATCTTAAATGTCCAATTTCAAAGCAAGAGAGATAACAAAATACCTGCTAGTGAAATGTCAAGATCTTTGGAAGCTTTCTCTCTTCTGCAAACTATATCTAATACATCTTTCCCTTCTTCCAAAAGGAACAGACAAAGGCATCTGATCTTGACCCTCTCTTAAACCTATTCCTGCAAGGAAAACTTCAACAATCATGGGAAGAAGAAGTAATAAGAACAGCTGGTTTTCCAGGTGGGACCTACCTTTTGAGTAATGCAAAGAGAGCACACTCAAGAAGAGATACCCTTTAAAACAAAAAACAAAAAACAAAAAACAAAAGCAAGCTGTATCTATCTCCTGTTTGTTTTTGTTTTCATAACTATTATAGTGTTAATTTTTTTTCCCAGTTTATTTAATAGCAACTCTGTTTTTTTTTTTTGGAAGGCTGTAAAGTACAAACAAACAGACCCTTATTAATTCTCAATTCCGAGATCGGTGACAGTAAAAACGAGATTCTCAGGCGTTTTACAATCAAGACGTTTAAGATGTCGGCATGTTTCGAGTGGTGACGTTAATAATATCATCACATGTTACCGTTACTTCTCATTGGCTGCAGAACTGTTAATATATATATATATATATATATATATATAGATATATATTTTTGGATAAATTCTACTTACACTCTCTCACTGCATCACATATCTAACAATTTCAATCAAACTCTCTATGGTTACTGATATTGCGCTAGCCACTCAAATCTGTTAACAACTTCTTTTAAGGCTGCGTTTGGCCCGGTTTGTGCTTATGGATAAACACTCATTGGATTAGTTGCTAAATAACACTTATCCTCAGCAACAATAAATTGTTTATTTCAAGAAAAATAGCATTTGATAAATACATTTATTTAAGTGCTTATAAAAGTTTAGGGGTAAAATAAGTATTATAAAAATATTATTAAAATTTAAAAATAATATTTATGTAAGTGCTTATGAGGGTTTAGGGGTAAAATAGGTATTTTAAAACTATTATTAAAGCTGTAAAATAGCTTAACGCATAAGAGCTTGGAAGAAGCTGATCTCAGTTTCTCCTTATGGGTGGCTTTCCTCTAGTGCTTATGGGTAAGCACTTACCCATGAGCACTATCAAACACATATTTAATTTTAAAAAGTGCTTATATAAGCTATAACTTGCAATAAGAACTTATAAAAGCCGGGCTAAACGCAACCTTATTTAAATAAGAGAAAAATCAATTATTTTTTAGAACAAGCTTATCCTTTTTTTTTTTTTAGGTTCCACCACTATTCTTATCTTAAAAGATTTTATCTTTCCTTTGAACGTCCTTCTTACGTTTTTTTAGCTTTACATCAATAAAGGGTATAAATGTTATTTTATATCTGATACATCTTTAAGGATAAAACAATCTAGAAATCAAACAATTTAATTAACATTAGCACTTTTTGTCAGATATGTGAGGAGTTGAAGGTAGAATTTACCCTCTTGTTTTTCTTTCACCGAACCCAGCCTAAAACAAGGTTTCAAAGATCGAACTGATCTGGTCCATACCGGAATTGGTTAGAATCGATTTGGTCTAAGCCATGATATTATAACTATTGTATCGTGAGGCTTTGGTCGGATAGGTACAATTGATATTGTTAATCGGTAAAAATGCAGATGATTGCCATTTAAGTACGATTAGTTTGATTGAACCGTTCATTGCTTAATTTGGTTGATTTTGAAGTGGATAAGACCTTTTAGGTCCGAGAGTATTCTCACAGTCCGCCTAAACCGGAAAATTGGTTGTACGGACGGCGCTATGTCGAATCCAATAAACATGATACAAAAAAATAAAAGGGAAATACACAGGATTTACGTGGTTCGGCAAATGCGCCTACATCCACAGATTGCCCCTTGACGCTCATTATTCTCATTCAAATGTTGAGATTACAATGTTTACATGATTCTATAATATAAATCGTCCAGATAGAAAAGGGAAGGAAAAGGTAAAAGAATGGTGGTGATCTTGGATCTTGAAATAGGTCCCCATCTCTTCCTTTGTGCCCTCTAAATTGGAGAGGAGAAGCCCCCTGTGTCTTCCTCTTTTCTTGAAAAATCCAATCTCTAACCTCCTCTTCTCTGTGTCTCTCCCGTGTGTCTTTTTTTTCTTGTGAAGAAGAGAGTCTTCCCTTTGACTTCAGCTATTTTCTCCTCCTTCAATCCTCTCATTCTCTTGTTTGAAAAACACTTGACAAGACCACATTGTCACATCACCCTTTTGTCTCCTCATGTGAGAGAGGGTAGGTATGATTCAATCAAAATGTCAAATATATCACCTATGCATGTGATGATATGCTATACATGCATGGGTGAGAAATGTCATTGTGGTGAACAAATGGTAATTTATGAAATATCATCGATGATCAATACATAACAACTCGACTAAATAGTGTCTCGAGTAGAGAAAGGCGTTCCGAGTGCGTGATAAACAACGATCTCGAGAGTGGTATAAACAGTGACCTGAAGCTTAAAACTTGGGTTGTGAGGACTAAACCTGGACATACCTTAGTGAGTCAGTCTAGTCTAATGAGCATCAATTTATTATTAGACACATAACTTGCAGAACTTATATATGATGTTTTGGTGAACCCTTTTGAATACTGTTACTGAAATTTTCCAATATATATAGATATCTTGGAGAGTTCATCATATAATTAAGGGATTACAGAATCAAAAAAGTGAGATTTACTCTACAAAATGATAAAAGAAAAGAACAAATTAAAATAAATAAAGAAAAAAAAGAAGAGAAGAGAAGGGTAAAATCTCAAACAAAAATTTATCTACTTATTCTTGTTCCTCCTTTTCATTTTCTTCTACTACATCTGCTATTACCATCAAATGGATTTCGGTATCATTCGAATCGGGATATGAAGATGCCAGAGCATGATTTTCGAACAATCGATTCGCGGGATTCCCTTTAATTTAGTCTCATCTTCAAGAACAACTTCTTGGACAAATTTTATTGAATTCTGCAACAAAAAATGTGTAGAAAGATACCTCCATTAATGTCCAAACAAGTCGAAATACAGCCGAAAAAGAAAGAGGATCAGCCTAAAATCACCCCTTTAGCCACAAGGCCAAATTATTATTATTATTATTATTTTGAAGTTGTTCAAAACAAACTACATTATTAATTCAAGGGAATATCTAATTAATTGCTGGTCTGATAGGACCACCTTGCACTTGTGAAGGTAGGATTGTAGGGTATGTAACTTGATAAGCAAACCAAAAAAGGAAAGGAGAGAGTATAGTTCATGTCTTGCATGGTTACATCATTGTAAGGTGATTCTGCCATGTCCCAAAATGGTTAAGACTGAGGTCCTAATATTAAAGGGACAGCAGTTTTGTTAGTAGCTGTTTTTTTTCTTCATTTACAATGGAAGTACTGCAAAAACTTCTATAACAGTTCTAATTAGAGGCTTGATTGACAAACCTGTGAGGTATCTTGAACAGACGAAGCGCGGCCCCATCGCTCAGGGTCCCAAAGGATCGAACTATTAAACGCGAAACTCGAAATATGAATTGGTGCTTTCATCAAGTGTGTTTGACTGTTCATGGTCCTTAGATGCCACCCTATAACTCGGGATGAATCACAGACAGGTCCTTCAAATATCACCCTCTTCCGGTTCGCCGATAACAAAGCAATTGGTAATGTCCCAAACACCCTGCAAACTTCTCAAGTTAATATGACATGCAATAAAAATTAAAATTTAATCTTAATATTTCTTAAACCACTCCAAATTTGTATTTAATTTTCTTTGTTTTTGTGTGGGTTAGTGAGGGATTTTTAAGGTGGCGTTTGGCCTGGCTTGTGCTTATGGATCAGCATTTATTGGATAAGTGGCTCAATGGGAGCATTTATTTACAGCTGCAATAAATGCTTACTTGAAGCAAATTACGTTTGATAAAAACATTTATTTAAGTGCTTATAAAAGTTTAGGGATAAAATAGGTATTATAAAAATATTATTAAAATTTAAAAATAACATTTATTTAAGTGCTTATAAAAGTTTAGGGGTAAAATAGGTATTTTAAAAATATTACTAAAGTTGTGAAATAGCTTAACGAATAAGGGCTTGGGAGAAGCTGCTCTCAACAGCTTCTCCTTATGGGTAGTCTTCCTCTGCTGCTTATGGATACACACTTACCCATAAGCCCAGAATAAGTACTTATATAAGCTATAAGCTACAATAAGTGCTTATAGAAGCAATGCCAAATGCCACCTAAGTTTCAAACCATTTTGATCAGAAATATCAAAGATGAACAGATCAGATGATGTTGTGGGCTTGCTCGTTGGAATCTTGAAGAGAGAAAAAGGAGTTCAGCTCTCAAACAAGAATAATGGGAATCAGTTGAGGAGGGTCTTTATCATTACTATATTAAGTAAAAAGCTGCCCAACCTTCCATGGAAAGAATATATTATTATACTATCCAATGATTTCTAAACAAAATTGAAAACTATAATTTTGCCTGCAGATCTTAACTAGTTGTTTCTTATTACCAAAAAAAAAAAAAACTAGTTGTTTCTTGGTTTTGCTTTTTCTGTGGCTAGAATGGACTTTAGCTTCCCCTTGATTGTGTATCCTATGCATGGTTTAGTAAAAAAAAGCTACTATTATACTCTAAGGCCCTGTTTGGAAACCTAGAAAATGTCATAAAATAATGTATATGAAATCAATGTAAAAGAAAGTGCAAATAACTTTTCTGGTGCTATTTGGATATAGCAAGAAAATGCATGATTATTAAAGAAAATCATGTAATGATGCGTTTGATTAGCAAGAAATTTATAAGAATTCTGAACATAATTTCCAGTTATAACTTTATACCATAAGCCATTTCATGTAAGAAGGAAAAAAAAAATTTCTCACGATGCATTTTCGGACTGATCTTGTAAGAAAAAACGTTAAAGAGTTTTCCATCATTCATTTTATCACCAAAGGGGTGAGTCCCACCTTTCCCTTCATATTCTTGGCCATCAAACGCCACAGAATACAAAAAAGGTGCACTTTCTAGCATTCTTTCGAATTTCTTGGTATCCAAACCATGCCTAAGGTCATTTCTTGTAGGGGAAAAACGTATACTAATCAAATCACTTGGTTAATTTATCTTGTGCAAGAAAATCATATGAGAGGATAAGAAATTTCATACTCGATATCTCTGATCTCTTCGAAGAATTCGAGATCAAAGATGTTGGAAAGTCCGGCGAAGTGCACAATCCCATTCAGTCGATGGTACTCGATGTGATTAAGAGCAAGGTTCCTCTGATGATCCATTTCAGCTTCTGGGTCTGTGAAATTCTCCTTGAAAACCAAATGCCTATACATAACTCCAGTTCTTCTCAACATCTCTGATACTTCCAAAGAATCCGATTGTGCCTCCACAACAATCCAAAGAAGGGGAGGAACTAGTTTCAATGTGTTCCCCATTCTCCTCAAATAAACCTCCTTAAATGGGTCATTCAGTCTCGTCGGCGTTATAATAATCACAAGCTTTCTAGGAACCACTTCTGCTTCATTTTCCTGATCTTGTAACGATATTCGTTCGGAATCATTAGTACTAGTACTACTACTCGGAACTGCCACCGGAGTTTCGGCCATTATTAGACTTCTGTTCAAAGTCACAACTTCTATTGCTTGGTGTAATGTTTTAATCGGTTCCGGCGAAAATTCATGATTCTCCACCAGTTGATTCAATGCTAGATGACTTGAGAAAATCGAAGATTGACCTCCGGTCGGAGCGAAACCCGTGAAGAATCCCATAATAAAACACAGCAAGAAATGGAAAGCAGCTTTCTTCCACAGCTGAACCCTCTTCTTTGATCTGTCCAAAGAACCCATTTCTCTATACTCGAATGGAAGAAAAATGATTCCGGCTAAAACTCCGGTTATCAGAGTCCCGGTCTCCCTGAACTCCTTGGAAGGTATTCGAATAAGCAATATCCAAACTTCAACAATATATCATCACATTATATCTTTGAGAAGGCGGGAGCCAACGGTTCTAGTTCATATATCATAGTATGGCAAATCAAAATCATTAGGTGAGAGAGAACCAACTCCTATTTTGTATTCATTTGGTGACCATTGCTTCAGTTAGTCCGTCTCTTTAAGTTTAAGAAAACATGAGAGAATTGAGCTGTAGTCATCACCAAATTTGTTGTTGAGATTGAAACCTATCACCAGAAGAATACATACAAAACAAAGGTGATGATATAGATCATGAATGTTTTTCAAGTAGGGTCAGACCAAAGGGGGAAGACCAACGGAGGTTGGTCCGAGTGGAAGGGGCTCGGGTCGCTTAAGCAAGTGGTCTCGGTTTCGAGTCCTTGTAGATGCAGCAAACCTTGTAGGGAGAGGTCCCGCTTCGGCGCAACAGTACCTCGGAAGATTAGTCTTGGGCAAAGCCTGGGATACCTTGGGAGACCAAAGGGGAGGTATTAGCTGGGACCCACATGATAAAAAAATATTTCACCATTAGATTTTGATTGATTTGTTAGGTGGGACAAAGGTGGATGGATCTAATCTGGTCTTGAGTCAGTTTCAGAAAAAAGTGACCTACACTGTACCACACCCAATCAATTGAAATAGAGAAGAAATTATGTAACAGGGATTGCATGCATACTACACAAAGTATGATTATTATTAATCAATGTAGCTTGGCTAATAAGTTGTTTGTAATGAGGATTGAGCTGCCTCCTTTTCAATGTATGTGTATCATTGCTTTTGTTGGATATTTATGAAGGTCGATCTGGTTGTTCCATTTGGATGGGCCAACCCGGATCCCCAATTACATGGGATTATAGACCGAGTGTGTGTTTGACTCTCTCTTATAGTTTAGGAGATAGAATCTTAATTAACAGGAGTTGAGTTGAGTCTCTTATATCTAGGAGACTCCTCCCCCCACAATATGCTTATACATGAGTTTTCAACTCCAGAGAAAATCTCTTTCTTTCATCATCTCATCTTCCACTTTTGAGATCTGATTTACTATTGATTTCCATACTTGAGATCTAATCGTTTGAGTGTGAATACTACTGTGTGTAGTTTTAGTAATCACACATTGAATTGGGACGACATCTGATTTAATAAAGATATTTCGTTGTAGATCTAGATTTGTGTGCATTGAGATACGTGATCAGATTGGTTTACAACCTTTAGTTTCAATATATTTTGTAAGAAGTAAGAACCACTCCTTCAATACTTCTTTGGGTTTTATTTTCTTGAATAAGCTTTAGCTTAATCTTGGAGTTCTAATAGAGAACAAGTATGATTGATGAACCATCAAAATACATAGAATTACAAATATGAAGCTAATTAGTGTAATGACCTAAACTCATTAATCGAATTCTCTCTTTATTTTATTTGATATTTTATGTGCTTTTATTTGGTTAATTTAATTGATATTTAGCATAGGGGTTTATTTAGTGTC
>JAUPMG010000013.1:11132094-11150068 GCA_031762675.1 Pachysandra terminalis | reverse complement strand
GAACCCTACCTTGTTTTCGTCAGTCAAAAGGGTGTTCCGATCGAGACGTCGCTTAGGGTTTATCGGAGGTACTTGAAATTCGATCCCACTCACATTGAGGATTTTCTTGAGTTTCTTGTGAATTCGAATCTGTGGCAAGAGGCTGCTGAGCGATTGGCTGGGGTTTTGAATGATGATCGGTTTTACTCAATTAAGGGGAAGACGAAGCATCGATTGTGGCTTGAGCTTTGTGATTTGCTCACTCATCATGCCACGGAAGTGTCGGGGTTGAAGGTGGATGCGATCATTCGAGGGGGGATTCGGAAGTTCACGGATGAGGTCGGAAGGTTGTGGACTTCGCTAGCGGATTATTACATTCGGAGGACCCTCCCTGAGAAGGCAAGGGATGTTTTTGAGGAGGGATTGGCAACTGTGGTCACTGTGAGGGATTTCAGTGTGATTTTTGATGCGTACGCCCAGTTTGAAGAGAGTATGCTTGCTGTCAAAATGGAGAATTTGGATTTGAGTGATGAGGAAGATGGTGGTGAGGACCAATCTGTTGAGAAGGAGAGAGATTTACGTTTGGATTACAATCTATCTGCAGCTAGGTTCGAGAGGAAAATTCTTAATGGGTTTTGGCTGCATGATTTGAATGACGTGGATTTGAGATTAGCTCGATTGGGGCATCTCATGGATAGAAGACCGGAACTTGCCAATAGTGTTCTCCTCCGGCAGAATCCTCACAATGTTGAACAGTGGCATCGGAGGGTGAAACTTTTCGAGGGTAATCCAACAAGACAAATTTTGACTTACACTGAAGCTGTGAGGACCGTTGATCCCATGAAAGCTGTGGGGAAGCCTCATACTTTGTGGGTTTCTTTTGCTAAGCTGTATGAGAATCACAAGGATGTGGCTAATGCTAGAGTGATTTTCGAGAAGGCTGTGCAAGTTAACTACAAAGCTGTGGATCATCTTGCTAGTATTTGGTGCGAGTGGGCAGAGATGGAACTGAGGCACAAGAATTTTAGGGGAGCACTGGAGCTAATGAAACGTGCTACAGCAGAGCCATCCGTTGAGGTCAAACGAAAAGGTACCTTTTTTCTGTCTTGTATAATATATTTTTTTTCCCTTGTTCTTTGTCAGTCCCTCTATTTTTTTTTTTTTTTTTTTTTGATTTCTAGTTCTATTTAGTTGTGCAAGTCACCAACAGCATTCAATATCTACAAGGGAACTTCGGACTAGGCTTGATTATACTAATAAAAAAATTCAAGACTAGGCTTACTATGATCGCAGTAAACTCCTTTGTCACCTATCTCAAACCTACAATTAATAATCTTTACAGAAGTCCACTTGAATTTTTAGGATACCTATCAAGTAGTTATTTTGGACCAGGGGAGGAACTCTCACTTAGACCAATGTATGACAAACAGCAACAACAGGAACAAAATACCTTAAATCAACTAGTTCGGTCTGCAAAATTAATGCTGTTTCACTATCCCTATTTGTCTAATACCCACTTTAGTCACTAGTTAGACAATCTATAATCCAAAATCATAATTCTAAGTCCTGTACTTGATTACTTATAAAGTTGGTCCATATCAAAATTCCAAACGCTTACGATGTATGAAAACTTTCTATATTGATCATATGTTATACTTTTACCAAAAAAAAGATCATATGTTATACTTATATTTTCAGTTTCTCCTTTATACTCTATACTCTTTCCACTCTTTAAAAAAATAAAGTTTGATATTAATCTCTCTTTTACTTTTTTAAAAACGACAAATTTGTCTTTATTAATCTTGCCACCATGACGATATAAAGTTTTTAGTTTTGGTCTTGGAAAAAATTGGTACTGTCTAGGTTATTAGGCTCGGGGTTCCTTAAGCAGACATTACTTCACATGTGGAGTTCACACTATGGATTAGAACTCTCTTTTGAAAGGGGCTCCATAAAAGAGAATCCCTTTGTATGTCAGTATGACTAGATAATCATCTGTTTAGAGAATCCTTTTTGAAATCCACAGACTTTGCAGAAGTTTATCCATTATCTAAAAGGATGTGATGGAATCAAATGGCTAAAGTCGGTTGATAAAATTGATTTTTTTTTCTTTTCGTAAACTTGGTGTACATAGTAAGACCCATCTGTTTCTTAACCATGGTCCATTTTAGAACAGCAATCTAACAGTCAAATATGAGGTGAAGAAACCTTACATTTGTTCATCAGCCCCAAACCATAGATTTTTACCATTAAAATTATACCTCAAGGCTTTGATGGTGAATTCTCACTGCAATACTCAAATTGAATATATATATATATATATTTGTCCTATCCAACAACTAATAAAGCTGTTTTCTAAGTGTTCTTTCTAGCAGTTCACCACGTAATTTCTCCAGCCAAATAACTCAATTTTTGCCTTGTCTTTCCAAGCCTTTCTCGCTTTTCTTGAGACTGATACCCCGGGATAGCCAAAGCGTCTGATTATTTCTGCAATAACATCATGGAGACAAAAAAAACATAGATAGGAGAATAATTGAGGTAAAAAGGGATTTTATATTTATTATTTGTTAACTTTTGGTTGTTTAGGCTTGTATGTTAGAATCGTTTCTCAGTTTCTCTCTCTCTCTCTCTCTCTCTCTCTCTCTCTCTCTCGCTATAATTTTTCATTAAATTTTTTAGTTTCATCTCTTTTAGAGTTTTTCACGTGCACATAGATGGATACATGTGTGTATATTAATATATATGTATACTATTGAAAGGTACAAAGCTTTTTGCTTGTATGGTTACTTGGTCATCCAAATTGTTCACCTGACAAGGGATGCCTTGGATAGGCCACATAGACATAATATTTACCTCACATAAAAATCATTAGTAACTCTATTTTGGGTTTTTCATGTGCAATAGCAGCCGCTGATTTTGTAAATAGTTTTCAGGGTTTTCTGACAGGAAAGACTTTAGATTAAATGCATGCTTTCTTGCCATATGATAAATGTATTTGGGGTTAGTATGCAACATGTGGACAAGTGGTGCTGCCAAATCTTGTCATATGTGAGACCTATGGCTCGTTGGTCGAACCAGGTTAGACTGACCCTATCAAGAAATATCCTGGCTCCGCTACTGCTTTGGACGTAATGATAAGGCCATCTTTTATTCCTTCTTAACCATTGCTAATTACGTTGGTGCTAAATAGGCAGTCTGTTTGCTAGGTTCCCTCAGCTGATATTTGATGCTATCTAACATTACACTTTTCACTTGTTTATTTATCGTTTGAACAGAAAGTTAATATTTATTTCTATGACCTTCTCTTCATGCATGCAGTTAATGTTCTTTTCAAGTTCTTACTCGCGTGTCTTTTATAGTTGAAACTCTGATTGGGATTCTTTTTGGTAGTTCTTGTACGCAAATTGTTTGTTGGTCAGCATAAGCTGCCTGTAAAACTTGCAGTGCCATTAGTGAACTTCAGAAGTTATGTTCTTCTTTTTCAATCTTTTGTATCCAGCTGTTTAATGAACCTCTACTACTTGAGCCTGAAATCAATGTAACTCTTTATCTTCTATCTTGATTTCTAGTTGCATCTTTTTTCCAGAGTCTCATTTCGATATATTATCAACTTAGTTTCGTTATGATCTGTTAGTTATTCTCAAATCTTCTCACTGCCTTTGTTGCAGTTATGTTGGTATCTCTTAGTCCATCTAGATGTTCTCACCTAGCGGGTTTTAATGAAGTTTATGCTGTTGACATTGATTGGACTGAGTAAACCACACCATAATTTTCTACAGTTTTCAGTAATTGCTAGAGTTTACTGTAAATCTGTAATACATTATACTGTATCGTTTTGAAATGCAAGTTTTCTGTTTTTCACGTGTTAGAGCCTAATCTTGATTTCATACTCGCCTATATCAAATAGTTGCTATTTTCATAAAAAAGAGAACAATTTAATAGTTTTAATTTCTTCCCCTCTTGTTCTCACTATGGGGAAATAAGGTAAACGGCTGAGCAGGGTTACATATAGATAATATTGTGCTGTTGTATAATCTGTTAAAGTGAAGGATAGAGACTTATGCCACCATTTTTCTCCTAAAAGAGTTGCGAAAATGTCCCGTACCTCAGATCTGTTTGGCTTTTATTATACCTTAGTACCAATAGAAGATTGAATTTTCTCAGGTGGGCCTGGATGAAGTTGAGTTGAATCACTTTTTTATTTTTAATTTCTGTACTTTGTTGAGTAGTTAAACAATGGTATGCAAGCATTACAAGTTTGGAAGGCATGGACCCCTTGAATACATTGACACCTAGCCTCTCCTTCCTAAGATCTCAAAGGCTTGGAAACAACTGTAGGTTGACACCTGCCAATCTAAAGGTGTACCTTGACCAAAATGTGCGTGTGCGTGTTAGCTCTAAGCGAATTTGAATATCATAATTCACGATTTGTTGAAGCGACTTAAAAGCTTATGCAATATCAATGATGTTTGTCTTGCTGCATCATATGAACAAATTTTTAATTAAACGAAGTTTGGGGTGACTGTTATCTGCTATAGTAAGAATATTCTTCTCAAGTCTTTTTGTTTGAAGGTGGCAAAATGTAATGTGTTCTTTAGTTTCATTTTGTGCTGTTAATCTCCAACAGCAATAGTCAGGTTCTATTGTACATTTGCTATTACTGATGGAATATTTGATGGAACTGTTACTTATTCTGGGACCTTGTTTCGTGTGTTCTATGACATGTAGTGGCTGCTGATGGTAATGAACCAGTGCAGATGAAACTTCACAAATCCTTGAGGGTTTGGATTTTTTATGTGGATTTGGAGGAGAGCCTGGGTTCTATGGAATCCACTCGTGCAGTTTACGAGCGAATCCTGGATTTGAGAATAGCGACTCCACAAATTATAATTAACTATGCATTGCTTCTTGAGGTATTGGCCTTCCTGATTATTGCCTGCTCGTTTTTATTTTTTATTTGGTGGTTAACTCTTCATTCTTTATCTAATATCTTCTACTTCAACCTCTGAAGGAGCATAGGTATTTTGAGGATGCGTTCAAGGTCTATGAAAGGGGTGTAAAGATCTTTAAATATCCACATGTAAAGGCCATTTGGGTCACTTATCTGTCCAAGTTTGTTAAAAGATATGGAAAGACAAAGTTGGAACGAGCAAGAGAATTGTTTGAGCATGCAGTCGAACAGGTATGTGATGGTGTCTTTGATCATACGCTGGTAACTTATGTTTCCTGGGTGTCCTGATGGTTATGTGCCTAAAGTTCTATTTTGTTAAAATCATCTCTGAAAGCTTGGTTCTGGAGTTGCTATGTTTGTTATTGAAAACACTTTTTGGCCCACGACTAGGTGGGTTGAAACGTTATCAGTTTCTTCATCAAAGCCTTCCTAGTTATTCCCACTACTTGGGTTGGCTGTGTAAGGTACATCTACTTGGTTATTCAGGACGCTGAGACACTGGCTAGGAGGGGTATAGGAAGAGTCGTCATGTTCACGGGAGTGACAACATTCGATATGTTGCAGGAGTATGCTTGTGGTGTTTGGGTATCGGGAGAGTTTTGCCAGTGTTGGTTTGACTGGGTAGTGTTATTTGGAGACCGTGTTTTTTGCTTTTTCTTCTTCTTCACGCTCTTAGATCAGATCTAAAGGCAGTAGAGTGTCTTGGAAGAATGATTGGACGAACGGAAGAGATTGGTCTCATAGGAGAGGTTCTTGTTTCAGTTTCTGCTCCTAGTATAACTCATTTACAGTTTACCGACGATACATTAATATTCTGCAGGGCCAGCAATATGGATCTGAGGGCATTGAGATGTGTATTTTTGTGTTTTGAAGTGGTATCTGGCCTTCACATTAACCTTGTCAAGTCTGAACTGATCGGTGTTGGTGTGGTGGACAATCTTGAGCAGTTAGTGGGTTGGATGAGTTGTAAGGTGGGCTCTCTCCCTTCTACATATTTGGGTTTTCCTTTGGGCTCATCGTATAAGGCTAAAGGGGTTCGGAATAAAGTGGTGGAGACATCGGAGAAGAAGTTGGCGACATGGAAGACTACATATTTATCGAAAGGTGGGAGGTTGATCTTAATTAAGAGTTCTCTTTCAAATCTTCCCTCTTATTACATGTCTTTGATGAAAATTCCAACTTCAATGGCGAATAGACTTGAGAAGTTACGAAGAGATTTTCTTTGGAGAGGTAATGAGGATGGGCAGAAGTATCGTCTAATTAAGTGGTCTCAAGTTTGTTCGGGTAAGAAGGAGGGAGGTCTGGGATTGAGGAGCCTTACTAGATTCAATAATGCTAAGGTAATGCTCAATAAAGGAGTTAGATTTAAAGTGGGAGTTGGCGACAAGATTAAATTTTGGAATGATATTTGGTGTGGGGAGGTTTTACTTAGAGATAGATTTCCGGGAGCGGCGGCGATAGCATCAAATATCAATGCTTGGGTGAAGGATTGTTTGGTTTTTGAAGAAGTGGGGTGGAGATGGGATTTGAAATTCAGAACGAACGTTTGGGATTGGGAGGAGGAGGAAATTGTTGGATTATTGGGGGAGTTAAATTCGGTCAAAATTAGGGGCGAAGGAGATTCGAGATATTGGATTTGGTCCGACGAAGGTTCCTTTACGGTGAGTTCAATGTGTAGATCTCTAATGGAAGGTGTGATGTGGAATGGCCCATGGAAGTTGATTTGGTGTGCTGGTTTACCATCTAAGGTGCCCTTTTTTATGTGGACTGTTGTTGAGGGTAAATTACTTACTTTGGATAATTTAAAAAGTAGAGGATGGCAGTTGGCTTCAAGATGTTGCTTGTGTAAAAAAGAGGAGTCTTCTCATATTTTTCTACATTGCGTTTTTGCTCGGTCCTTGTGGGAAACAATCATTCAAAGATTTAGACTGCTTTGGGTGATGCAGAAGGATGTGAAAGAGGCTCTTACGAGTTGGGGATGGAGGAGGAAGGTGATAGGTAGGAGGGGGAGCGTGATTCTTTGGAATGCTTGTCCCACTGCTATTCTTTGGTCGATATGGTGCGAGAGGAATAGCAGGATTTTTGAAGGTAAGGAGGTGTCGGATCAGAGGTTGGCTGATAAGGTTTTATCCGTTATCTTTTTTTGGGCTAATTTTCATAAGGAATTTCAGGAGATTGGGTTTGAAGAGTTTGACTTCAAGTGGGGTCTGTTCTGGGAATAGTTCGGTTTAGTTACTTTTGTAATTACTTTATACACAATTTTGTAAATATGTACGGTTATTTTATACCCCTATTAATATAAGATGCACTTTTACTGATTAAAAAAAAAATATACTTTTATGTTTTATCAAAAAAGAAGTACATCTATTCCCCGACCCTGCTATGAGCTATAGTTCTGCATAGGCATAGCGCATACCCTGATGATATCCGAAATGTTTAAGCCCCTAAAATCTGATAAAATGCTAACCCAATAAGCCATCATATCCAAGATAGGATCCACCATTACCGGCATGGTTCTCCATTCATTTTGAAAAATTCTCCTGTTTCTTTTCAACCATATCAAATATAATGTCGCAAAAGCTATCGCTCTGTATGCTCTGTACATTAATCGCCCTCTCTTCCCCAATATGGGAAAGCGTCACTGGACTAAAAATGATCTGACATCCCTTTTGAATACCCATTCGACTCCAATCAGTCCAAGAAACAGTGCCACACCTCTCTGGTGAACCTGCAATGTATGAAGAGGTGATCAATGGACTCCTCATCTCTCTCTATCTCTTTCTTTTTTTTTTATCAGTAAAAGTAGTATATTTGTATTAGTATAGAGAAAAAGAAAGGACAAAACAACATGCATTATCCCTGTACAAAAAGAATACCCAGATTACCCCTGTACACGAATGATGTACACCAAAAACCCAACCCAATGATGGAAAGAAAAACTAAAACATCATGAACCAACTTTACAGAAAATCCCAATTCCCCTTGAACTGGAAAAACTGAATAAGGCTGAAATCAGGCATCGGCCTAATCCAATAAAACAGAGTAGAGATGGTTTGATAAATAACATCCCCCACATCCTTAATCTGACCCTCAAAAATCCTGCCATTTCTCTTCTTCTAAAGGGTCCAGCAAATTGCTGCTGGACACATATTCCAAAGAATCGCCCTTTTGGAGCCTCCTTTTAGCCATCCCCAAGAACAAAGAATAGCTTCAACCCCCTCTGGCATAGCTTCAACCCCCTCCTTGAATCTGCTAAAAAAAATCCTTAAACCTCAAAAGCTAGACTGCAATGCAACAATAAATGTGATACACACTCTGCATCGACACAACAAAGGCTACATCGATTTGGGATAGACCAACCCCTAGGAATAAGGTTGTCAAGAGTTAATAGTTCACCCTTAACCGCAGACCACAAAAAGAACTGAACTTGAGAATTCTGTAACGCTTTATCCACCTCGAACGTCTCCCCTATATCCGACATTGAAGTATACCAGGACTGGACTGCAAATGCTCCATTAACGCCCCATAACCCTCTCCTTGCATCCGATCCTTCCTTGAAAGCAAAACCTTAGAGAGAAGACAACAATAAAGCCACTGATTCCAATTCCCTATCAAATAAAGGTTTTCTAAAATTTATGTTCCATAATCTCCCAAATTGGTCCAAAGAAGATACCTCTGAAATCGAAGCTTCTCGATTCTGCGTTAGCTTGAATAAATCTGGAAATTGGCTTTTGGGAGTTGCATTTCCCACCCACTGATCAGCCCAAAAGCTCACTCTATCTCCCACTCCCACTCCCACTTCGAAACTCGTACCCACAACAAATTTCTCGTAAAATCAGGCTATCGGTTTCCAAACACCCAACCCAAAAGAATTCTGAATAGGCAGGGTAATCCAATCTCCAAAAGAACTCCCATATCTAACAACGATCACCCTTTGTCAAAGACTCCCTCTTTCCTCCCCGAACCTCCACGACCACTTCCCTAACAATGCTTCGTTAAAACTTCTTAATCTCCTTATCCCTAGACCCCCATTTCCTCTCAATTTACAAACTTTGCTCGATTTCACCAAATGATACTTATGATCCTCCCCCATGCGACATCGAAGGAAATCCCGCTGAAGTTTTTCAATTCTATTCGCCACCGACACCGGAATCTCAAACACTGAAAGAAAGTATATAGGTAGTTTAGATAACGAGCTTTTAATCAAGGTAAGCTTACCTCCTTTAGATAAATATCTCGACTTCCAATTTGCTAATTTTTTCTCGCACCTCTCTTCGATTTTACCTCAAACCGTTTTGGATTTATATGCAGACTTGAGAGGAATCCCAAGGTATATGGTAGGCAGATTCCCAACCTTACACCCCAAAATGGAGCTAAGATGGTCCATGATATGAATCTCTCGAATCCCATTCAATTCGCTCTTGCTCAAATTGATCTTAAGACCCGACACCGCTGCAAAACAGACACAAATGCGCCTTAGAACCGAAAAATGCCTCTGCTTTGCCTTGCAAAAAATGAGGCTATTGTCTGCAAATTGTAAATGAGATATGATTGGCCCCTCATTTATGAATTTTACACCTTCAAGGATCTCCTTTTGCACCACCTTGCTTATCAACCTACTAAACACCTCCGCCACCACCAATAATAAAAATGGTGATAATGGATCACCTTGACGCAAGCCTCTAGAAGCATGGAAGAACCTAATGCTTCCCCCCATTCACCAATACTGAAAAAGAGGGTGATGAGATGCATATCTTAATCCACCTCCTCCACCAACCCCAAACCCCATTCTTTCTAACATTTAGAGCAAACACTCCCGACAAACGTGATCGTAAGCTTTATCCATGTCGAGTTTACACATCACCCAATTCTCGCTGCCCCTATTAAGAAGGTCCACACATTCGTTTGCGATAACCACCCTATCCAAGATCTGATGGCCAGCAATGAAAGCACTCTGTTCTTCCGAAATAATGTTCGGTAAAACCCGTCTTAATCTGTTAGCATGTAATTTGGCTATGATCTTGTAAACACTGACCACTAAACTAATGGGCCTAAAATATTTTATGTTTAAAGCTCCTTCTTAGGACTAAGAAAAATAAATGTTGCATTGGCAATTTTTTCAAAAAACCACAGCCCATAAAACTCCCTTCTTTCATAAGATCCGATTTAATGATACTCCAACACTTCTTATAAAACATTAAAGAGAACCCGTCTGTGCGAGATGCTTTGTCTCCATCCAACTCCTTAATAACCCCCCTAAACCCCCTCTTCAGAAAAAAAAAAGGTCTTTCTAAAGAATCTCTATGTTCTTCTCCAAGAATATCAAATTCCATTCCATCCAATAGCGGTCTCCTCACCACCTGTTCCGAAAAACAGATTTTCATAATAAACAACCATAGCAATTTTAACTTCCTTCTCCTCTTCGACCAGAACACCATCCACCTCCACCTTTCTAATGGAATTCACCTTATTTCTAGCATTAGCCATCTTATGAAAAAACCTGGTATTTTTATCCCCTTCTTTGAGCCATAATACCATAGACTTCTACCTCCAAGAAATTTCTTCCATTCTAGCCATCTTGTAGAATTCCTTCTCTCCTGCACATGAAACACATTTGGGATGATAAAGCATGAGATTTCCTTTTCCTCTGAAGATTGTCATAGTTATTGGTCCTATAAAGAACAGTTGTCCATGTAAAAGCCTAAACTCTGGGTGGGATTCCAGGTTTCCAAATCAATGCAAAATGAAAAGAAGGTGCTGGGGCGTCACGGCCATTACTAATTTGTCTGAAAAACGACTTAACTGAATAAATTCTAGACTGATCAAGTGTCCAAATCCTACGGTCAATGGAGAGAGAGTCAAGGGGCACATCCTTAAGAAGAACAAATCTTCTGGTTTATTATCCATCCCTCTTTAAAATCCCTATGAGAGTAATGAAAGGATTGGGAAAGTTCAAGGGGACTTTTTGAGGGAAGGAGGAGGGAAAAAAAGGATCATTTGTAATGATAAAACCTTGGGAGGACTTAATTTGCCTTGGAACTCTGTCCTACTTGCCAATTGGCTATGGACATTTAGCTTGGACAGAGAGTTTATGGGTGGAAGTTGTTGTAAGTATGATATTTATAACTATTGGGACATAAATACTAGAGCTATGTGTATTATGCCTGCTCTTGGAAAGCCATCTCTTCTTTGGCTCCTTCCTTTTAGTGTATGTGTACTTTAGTTTGGGTGGTGGGTCCTCTATCCTGTTCATCACTGATGTTTGGTGGGACTAGGTGGCTATATCCTCATGCTTCCCCTGTGTTTTTAGACTTTTTTTTTTCAGGAGGCTAGGGTGGCAGATGTGCTATCTCGGTCGTTGATTGGTTCATCTTGGCATCTAGCATTTATATGGGATCCTAGGCTTGCGGACCTTTTTGAGTTTAGTATCCTTGTTTGAACTTCCAAAAGATGTTATTGATTCCTCATTAACAGACTTACATGCATGGACTTTAGACCCTAAAGGGATTTTCTTTACAAAGTCAGTGTTTGGTCTTATTAGGGACAACTGTGACCCTCTGCACCCAAAATTTCCTTCCACTTCAAATCTTGAAGCACCTGTCCTTAGGTTTAAGGCTTTTATTTTGACCATGATTTTCTATAATATTAATACCTGTGACTCCTTCAAAAAAGAAGGAAATCCCATGCTATACAACAATAAGTTTGTGTTATGTGCCTGGGACAGGCTGAATCAATAGATTATCTGTTCCTTCATGGTGCAGTGGCTAGAGAGTTACGATGTTTATTTCTTGGCCTGCTTGGGGTAGACCGGGCTCTGGCAAAAAAGTATTTACTGTTTCATTGTTCAATGGTGCTTCCAAGGTCGTAGAAGAAGGGTGGATGATATATCGGTGCTTTTTTCGTGCCATCCTTTGCTCGGGGACAAAAAGGATTTTTAACGATGTCAGGAGTAATCAGTTCATTATTGGGTCATTGATGCTGGCAGTCACCTCTTGGGTTTGCATGTCTGATATTCTTGAGGCATTATGGTGTCATAGATCATCAGACAGTGGTCCACCATTCTCATGGTTGACAGATGCTGCACTTTGCAGAAGCCTCCTAGGTAATGATCTCTATAGCTGAATTTTGATGGAAGTTCATTGGGCAATCCAGGGAGATATATTATTGTGGGCATCTTTAGGCACCAGTTGGGTACTATTGTGCATTTCTTCTCTGGTCCAAATGGGCAAGGTCAGAATTATGCACTCTTCTTATTGGGATGATGGAAGCTTGATTCCATGATTTCGCATCTTTGGACGTAGAGGGGAATTCTTTCTCAGTGAAATCATAGATGAATAACCCATGACTACTTTTGGATGATCCAGAGGTCTGGTTGGCTCATTTCTTGGTTAGTGAAATGAATTTCTCCCATGTGCCAAGATCAATTAATGACTTGGAAGATAGATTAGCCAGAAGGGGGTTTATTAGGGAAGCTTTATTCACGGGTAGTCCAACGGAGGATATGTTGGTTGCTGCTTAGTGGGCTTTTTTGCTGTGGATTGAAGATATGAGCTGTTTCTTGTAATTTTTCTGATTCTATTCTGTTTTTTCGTGCACTAGGCTTGAGGGTTCAATCATGTAGTTATTGTATAGTCCTCTTATCAAAAAAAATTCCATTGTTCACCAAAACAAAATTGTAAATTCATCAAGAAGCGATTAGCATGGGTAAGTCTATTGCCTTTTGAGATACCCTCTTTTCCATGAAGCAAATTTAGTATCTGGTTTCTTGATATTTCTGTCTTCAATCAATTTATTTTTGGATAAAACTCCCAAAGGCAACTCAGATACTGGGATGAAAGATACCCCACCTTACAGCCTAAATTGAATTGATAGCCACCTAATTCAAATTGGGGACATCTTCAACACTGACATAACACTTTTAGAAAGGTTGATACTGAGTTTGGAGACAGTTTCAAACAACAAAGAATACACTGAATAACTGAACTGGGAATGTTCTGTGTTCTTTTGGTTACACCTAACCATCGTTTTATTTTGTGCACACCTTCCATAACACCTAACCATTGTTGCTGCATATTTTTTTTTTCCATATGATTTTTATGGCTGTTGCTATCAGTATATGTATGTATGTACATATATATATATGTGTGTGTGTTAAAGTTCTCTCTTTTTGTGCTTCTCTCTGGAACAAAATATTTGATCGTTTATTAAGATGTATGCTGTTTGTAAACACTCCGGTATTGGCACTGATTATTATGCCAAACTGTTCCAACGTTTTTCATTAATGAATTGTGATGCTGACACTATCCTTCATGATATTGGCTTATATTTCCAAACTGTTAGGCACCTGCTGAAGAAGTAAAGCCATTATACCTTCAATATGCTAAACTGGAAGAGGATTATGGTCTAGCAAAGCGTGCAATGAAGGTCTATGATCAAGCTACAAAGGCTGTCCCAGATAGAGAGAAAATGAGCATGTATGAAATTTACATAGCTCGTGCAGCCGAGATCTTTGGAGTTCCAAAAACGAGGGAGATATATGAGGTTTAATTCTCTACTTAAATCTTCAGCTGTTAGATGTCTCTTACCTTCTTGTATTTTGTGAAGAAAATAAACAAATTCAAATGCCCCTGCGAGTTGTTGTTTATCTATAACATTTTGGGAATATCTCTCATGGCTATACAAAATATATGTTTTAGGATCTCTTAAGAAATAATTTATTTTATTTTTATTTTTTATTCTGTTTTCTTCCTGAGGCATACCTTGATTTCCTTGATATCACGAAAGTGTGCTTGATTGAGAGAGTGATGGTCATGTTCATTGGTAGTAGACTCCTTTTAGAACTTTATTTTATTTGTCAAAACATGTTTAAAACTGTTTAGAACTTTATATTATGAGAAAGACTTGTATGTCTTTGTGGTTTATTCAAAAAGTATAAAATATTTTTTCTTTTCTAACATTTTATATTTTCTCCTTTTTTGAATGATTAATAAAGAGTGACGAGTCTGTCTCCCAACATATATTGCATGAAAAAGCAATTATGCCTTTCTTTTATCCTTCTTTGTGGAACTTTCAAGAAACCATTATTGGTGTAGCAATTGGAGACAATTTGTGTTCTGTTTTTTTTTTTTTTTAAATAACTTTGCTGTAATATCTTGGTTATTTTGCGATGCATCCATGTACTTGTGTTTGTTGGTCTCTTTACAAGACTATTTGTTTGCCAACTTCCATATCCCTTACAAGTTACAATTCGCTTTGCAGCAAGCCATAGAATCTGGTCTCCCAGACAAAGATGTTAAAACCATGTGCATGAAGTATGCTGAACTAGAGAAGAGCTTGGGAGAAATAGATCGTTCTCGTGCGATATATGTGTTCTCATCCCAGTTTGCAGATCCTCGATCTGATATGGATTTCTGGAACAAGTGGCATGAGTTTGAGGTGCAGCATGGAAATGAAGACACCTTCAGAGAAATGCTCCGTATCAAACGCAGTGTTTCAGCCAGTTATAGTCAGGTAGCTTCACATCTTTTTAATCTTTTAGGGATGACTTTTAACGACTATGGTTTTTGTTACAATATGATATGTATCTATGGTTTTTAGATGTGATATAACCATTAATGATCAAAAAGAAATAAATAAGCTTGGTATAATGAAACATGGGGCATATGTATAGAGGCTGGGACACATTACTTGTTAAGGTTAGTGTGAGTGATCTCTGAGGTCATTATTGAATACATTGAAGATCTCAATTATCCTATATTTTTGGACTGTTAAGCAGGATTTGTTTTCTTTTTTTTTTTTTGATCAGTAAAGCAGGATTTCTTTTGCCTGTCCAAAAGTTTAACTGAGATGGTTAGGTCATCTGTGTATGTTGATTTCTGGGATAATAGATCTTTAGGTTGAAGCTATTAAAAGGTGTGTCTGATCCACTTGCATGCATATTGTGCATCAAGCATCTTTTTTGATGGTCATTGTATGTAGTATTGTGACTATTTACCCTTCACATAATGGGAAAAGGTTTTCTATTTCATCACAATATGCTTTAGTTCAATGATGCGATGCGGGGGGGTTCTGGCATGTTTGGAAATTCTACATTTGCTCGTTATATATAATGAATACTTAGGTACTTGATTTGACCACCTAACTACCCTAGCGACCCGACAAAAGTGGTATTTTGTTTTAGTTCATTATCTCCTCCTGTTACTGCCTTGCTGCTTTCTTGTTCAGTTTGTTTTTACGACTTTTGATCATTCAAACAATGATTTGCTTTTATACATTTCACTGTACTTTTAATTAGTTTTTGCTTATGCTTGCCTTCTTTCATATAACCATGAAAATATTGTTTATGATTTTTTAATAAGTTATTTTCAATCTTTATTTGAGGACATCTCCAGGTGAACTTGTAAATGAATAATTAATTTTTGTTCTTTTTAATTTTCTTCTTGTTGCAGACACATTTTATCCTCCCAGAGTATTTAATGCAAAAGGATCAGAAGCTGAGTCTAGAGGAAACCGTGGATACATTGAAGCGTGCTGGGGTGCCCGAAGATGAAATGGCGGCTCTAGAAAGGCAGTTAGCCCCCGCTGCAGCCGGTGCTGCACCTACTAAGGATAATACTAGAGTAGTGGGTTTTGTGAGTGCTGGAGTGGAATCACAACCTGGAGTGATCCGTACACCGGATGGAGGGAGGAAAGTAACTGCAAATCATGAGGACATAGAGTTGCCAGAGGACAGTGAGTCAGATGATGAAAGAGTTGAAATAGCTCAAAAAGATGTTCCTGCTGCAGTTTTCGGGGATTTGGTACGGAAGGTGGAGGAATCCGATAAGGATATGGATGGAGATGCCACTGCTAAAGATAACGACAGCGACAGCCGTCTCGGCGCCCTTGAGAGAATAAAGAGGCAAAGGCGGGCCTAGTTCGGCGTTTGCTTCAACAATCTAATTATGGAGGGTAAATTTTGTCCCATTATCTCATACACTTAACTACTTCCATGTTTCTTCTTCTGAATGTATCTTATATTACTTCAAATGATCAGTTTAATGTGTACATACATATTCAGAGGTTTTCAATGTATATACTTGCAGTTGTCACCTCTGTTTTCAGCAAGTTTTATGGTATGTTTAATCAGTATTTATTTAATTTATAACTATGAATTAAATATTAAAATAATTTTATAAAACTAATTTGTTTTAAATGATTGATAGAACCATACAAGACACTATATCAAAATAAAATTATGAAATGAAATAAATTATAAGCTAAATATTAATACAGTTTTTTAAAACCAAATTGTTTTAAATGATTGAGGCTGTAATATTATAATGGGAGAGTTACACTTTGACTCCTGAGGTTTCAACCACTTGCACTTAGACCCCTTGAGGTTTGTTAAATTATAATTTCTCCCTTTTGTTTGGGGGAAGGTCATGGACTGATTTGGGTGGTGGGGGTGCTGGTGGATTTGAGAAGAGTAATTTTATATTTTATTAGGGATAAATCAGTTCATGATTCCCCTTAAGGTTTTATATAAAAAGGGGGTAATTGTAATTTAACAAACCTCAAGGGGTCCAAGTGCAAGTGGTCGAAACCTCAGAGTCAAAGTGTAATTTGCCCTATTATAATTGATAAATATTAGTATAATATAATATAAGATATGGGAATATGGATGTATAATCTCATGCACAAATTGAGTCGAGCCTACCCAAATTCGGTTCAAGCTCTTGAAGATAATGAGCTTTGTTTTCAGGTTCTCGACTCAGTAAACCTAATTATAGAGCTCAAGCTTAGCTCTTACGAACCTGAATCTAGCTAATCGGCTCATTGACATCCCTAATCTTATTTTGCACCTATATCCAATTCTTTTCCAGGAGGAGAGTTTTACTGTATTGCCGAAAAGAGTACTATAGCTTTGGCCCCAAGACAAACGTAAGAACTTGTTTTAAGACCATTTAAAAAAAAAAAAAAAAAAAATCCAATTTTAAGTATGTGGCTATTTAAAAGTTAAATCTTATCCATTAAAGCAGTTCTTTTTCCCATAAATTCCAGTAGGCCCAGGATAAGGCAAGCGTAGCTGAACGCATGTCGACCAATCATAAGTCAACACATCCTCAACGGTACAGGCCTGTGTATTTTTTTTTTCTTGGGTATCAAAAGCAAGTGTATCGAAGGAGTGCCTTAGGGTGTGTCTGAATAGTTGGAAATAATAGAAAGGAAAGCAAACGATCACTTTACTTTTTCTTTTCTTTGTGTTTCCTTTATTCTAAGAGAAAAGGTTTGATGATTTTCCTTTCCTTTTCTACAAATTCTAGCTACCCAACACAGCCTTAACGACTTTCAATTTCCTATCTATTATAATGCCTTTCTGAAAGATCATAAAAAAAAAAAAAAAGGTCTTTTCCAAAAGATAAAAGAGGTTCTGAAACAAGAGATTAAGAGGAGCAAGTCGCAACAAGATGGAATAGTCCAAAACAACAAGAACAAGAAGATTACCGATACCTAAGAAACCAATTGGATTGTTGAACGAAGCCAAATAGACAAACCAATATCATACATAAATCCACAAGAACAGACAAAAAAGATTAAAACCCATGTAATAGTTATGCAGCCTTCGCTGTACAACCCATGTAAGACAAGCTATCCAGATCTTCAGTAACCTCATCTTCTTTGACCTCTTCAAGGATTCTCTCACAGTCTCTCTCAAGGTTTGTATGAAACCTCTCTCTACCTTCAGATCTCTGCCTTTTCATAGCTTCCCTTCTGCGATCATGATCTGCCATCCTGCACCATCACAACAACCACATCAAATGAGAGAAGATGAAGAAGAAGCAGCAGCAGAAGAAAAGGATCATACTCCATTGAAAGAGCACGACGATGTGTGATCCCTGAGACACAGAGAGGAAGGCCATAGCTACTTTGAGGGTTCAAGATGGATTTCATTTTTTCTTTCCTTTTCTTTAATATTTTGAAGGGCATATTTATGTGGAGGAGATGAAGTCGAAAAAAAGAAATTGGGTTTCCTCTTCTGGATGATTTTTGCTTGAAATGTGG
>JAUPMG010000013.1:11085841-11121045 GCA_031762675.1 Pachysandra terminalis | reverse complement strand
ATATATATATATATATTTTTTTTTTTCTAGTATGGTGACAGCAATAGTAGTCCTTGCGGGACTTAACTATTAGAAAATAAATAAACAATTTATTTACCTGGTGCCACCTCACCCTCTTGGATTCTGCTTCCAGCGCCGGTACTAATCATCATTGGGTTGGGATCATGGTTTTAAGGATTGGCTGATACCGGTCCGTACCGGGACCGGTCCGGTTCCGGCCTGCGATCCAACTAAAACAATTAGAAATTCATGGATCAGCCGGTCCATACCGATACCGGTCAGTACCGGTCCTGAGTTCTGTACCAGACACGTGTCCGGTACGAAACGTCACAATTGTTTTCCCAAAAAAAATTATGGATCGACCGGTCCATACCGATACCGGTCCAGACAGTCCGATCCAACCGGTTTTGCTTTAGGTATCGGACACGTGTCTAGCATAGTGTTTAAACTCGGTATTGGATCGGGGATCGTCCCGATCCGATAGCGAGTTGGATCGGCCGATCCAAACAATGGTCGCAGGCTCGGAAATATTAAAAAAAAAACCCAACAAATCAGAAAAAAATATTAGTCGTTGATATATAGATTTGAAAACCCTAAAAAAAAAAAAAAAAAAAACAACTCAACAACCAACCAAAGATAAGCATAAAAAAAAACAAAAGAAGAACAAGAAGATAAGCATAAAAAAAAAACAGAGAAGAAGAAGAAGGAGAAAGGAGGAGGAGGAGGAAGAAGAAGATAAGTAAAAAAAGAGAAGAAGAAGAAGAAGGAGCCTCTCTCAATTCTTTCAATCTCGCGGCTCGCGGCTCTCGCCCTTTCTTCTCAGATTCGCAGGCTTGCAAGTCGCAATAACATACAGGTAGGTTTCTCTCTCTTTCTGAAATTTCTTCTGAGCCTCCATCTCCAAGTTGAAAAAGGTCTTTTGTTTTGTTTTTAAACGACCTCTCTCTCTCTCTCAGTATATGGACAGTGGAAACTTCTTGAAGAAGTTTTCTTTTGTAGGGTTCTATTTTTTTATTTTTAAACACATTTGGACTTCGTACCGGTCACGGACCGCCCGATACCGATCGGTCCGTCCGGTCCGGATCGGGACCTGCCGGTTCCGATCCGGTCCACGATTCCGATAGTTAAAACCTTGGTTGGGATTCTGCTGTTGGTGCGTATTCTCTGCGTGTTAATGCTCCGCGCATCAATGCTCCACGCGTTTACAATTCGCATGTTAATGCTTCGAGCATTAATAATTTGTGCGTTAAAACTTGTGCATTAAGGATGCGTTAAAGGCATGTGTCAAGGGCATGATGCCAGCTTATGACGTCATAGCCTTTTGAGCTCCCTTTTGTCATCTTTGTTTTTTGCCTTAGGCGTGTGCCTATACCATGATGTCATGAAATTTTTTTTTGCCTTAGGCGTGCACCCTCTACATGACGTCAGGGTTTTATTTTTTATTTTTATTTTTTTTTGCCTTGGGCATGCGCCAATACCATGACGTAATGATGACGTCTTAGAAATTTTTTTTCTTGGCCAAGTCATCGCCACTTCATCCGTTTTGAAATCGGCTTCCAGTGCCCATAACAACTCCCACAGAGTTGGGATATGCTTTTGACCCCCCCTTGCTCCTGGGATTTGACGTCTGTACCAATCCCACAAGACTGGTAAAAAAAATATGATATTTTTTTTTTTGTTGAGGGGCGTCACTGCCCAATCATCATCAAGACCGATCCTCCTCGGGACGGATCATCTATAGGATCAATCCTCTTCGGAACTTTTGCTGAAATCATCAATAGCTAGTCTTCCTCGGGACTTTGCTGTAATCATCAATAGCTAGTCCTCCTCGGGGTTTTGCTATAATCATCAACAGTTAGTCCTCCTCGGGACTTTGCTGAAATCATCAACAACTAGTCCTCCTCGGGACTTTGCTGAAATCATCAATAGTTAGTCCTCCTCGGGACTTTGCTGAAATCATCAACAGCTAGTCCTCCTCCGGACTTTGCTGAAATCATCAGTAGCTAATATATGCGCACATACTTTCCTTATTCTTGCAATGTTTTGATCAATTGCATAATCTGCTTGGTCTTTCTCTCATTGGTGCAGCTCATAGGCCATGTTGGCTCATCCTCCAAGCGTAGTCGGCGCCCTATGGGCAGTCCCCCAGTCCTTGTTCTGAAGGAGGTACCGATCTCCGAATATGAGGTTGCAAAAAGTAAAGGAAATGATGTTGATGAGGGCCATGCTCATGACTCCGGCCCTATCAACTTTCGAGCTGACGTGCGATATCACAGCTTCGGCTCGAGTTGGATGTCATTAGCACCAGCAGTCTCTTCTAGTACTTCCCTTACATCACGCTCATTTGAGAGGGGTGAAACTTTGATTTCTCTTGCTAGTGTATTTTTCATTCTAAGCATATCTTCTGCTTACATAAAGAGATCGTTTTATCTCTTGTAGGTGAGTCCCCCAGGCTTCAATGCCCTCCTACTCCTGGTGTTGGGGATGCTACTATTGATACTCTCTTTGCAAGGGAGGAGACTCCTATTGCTTCCCCGGTACCTTCGAGGAAGAGATTGTTCAAACCACAAAGGAGGGGGAGTAATCCTCGCGCTCCCTTAGTGTCGACTCCTCCTAGACAGGTGAGGGTGCTGAATCCGATCATGGATGTACCCTCGGGATATTCAATCCCGGATGAGGAAGGCGTTCATCCCGTCGATGCCTCTAGTGAGAGTGGTCCTTCTCATGATTCTATTGATGATAGACTCTTGGATCCGGGAAGTGTGGATGCTTATGCTGATCCACTCCTTCCTCCTGTTGAAGCGGACACTCACTTTATGTTCGTAAAGAAGATCTTCATTCCTTCCGTTTACAGCTCTACTCTTCAGAGGATCATTGATTGCTATGGCGATCCTGGTACGGAGATATCTTTATCCAGTCCTCGCCTTCGAGCCTTTTCTACTTAGCTGTATGTTCTTTGGTTGGACGTCTTCAGGAGACATAGCTCTCCTCTCTTACCATAGAGGATCTCCATGATATGCGGAAGGAGCTAGAGGATCCCTTAGCGGCTGGGATGAAGCTAGATTGGTTGATAGCGCACTTAGGCATCATGGAGAAAGCTTTGGAGCACCTCACATGCTACCGAGAGTTGAAGGTTTCCTTACCGCTCGTAAAGACATGGAATCTCGCATAACCGACTGCTAGTCAAAGATTGAATCGCCCTTCCCTTACTCTCGATCTCTCGCGAGTAGTAACGTCGGTTCTCGTTGCTTATAGCATATAGCGTACGTAGGAGACTTAGTCAATGTGCCTGAAGTATTTCCCAACTCATGCAAATTCCCTGATAAATCCTCATCACATTTCTCTCGAACAATGTGAAGAGACGATGCCCCGGCTTGCTATACGGCTTTCATCTTGCTCTTCGATCTTGATGTTCTTCTAATGGTTATCAGTATGTAGGAAACTTGGTCCCCAGCGGAGTAGCCAAAGTGTAGTGGGTGGTTTTGTGAATTGTCACCAAGAGTAGTATTACTGATCGACGGGGACCTAAATCAACGAGTGACCGTATCCCCGTCTCTAAAAGAACTAAGGAGGTAAAACTAAGTGACCGTTAGCACGGGTTGAGTATGATTGGGAAACAATGGGTCAAGGTGTTAGAGATTCTCCAACCCCTAGGGCTCTAATTGAGAATATGACTGAACCTTTTGCAGGCAGCCTACATACCCAAACAGGGATCAAGTCAGACATAATTCAAAGTCTGGTGGACCATCTAACACCGATCGAACCAGGCTAAGAATTATGTGACCACACTTCAGAGCTACGTATTTAGGAGTTTAATGCCTTTTTCTCCAACCTCCTGAATGTGGGAAGTGAGCCAGTATTTATAGCTTTTGGAAGAGAGTTAACTGTAGTTAGAATTCCCAACCACCGTTATGTATCCTGGTCTCTTAGGTGGACCAATCTCAAATCGTTTTGATGAATTACAGGTTTGCCGCTAAGATACCGTGACACATGTAGTTCATGACATGCCAAGATATTGGAGAGTCCCCTTGTATGTCACACTCATGACGCTTTGAGATGGGCGTTGGCGATCAATTGAAATAAGTGATAATGAAAGCTGTTTAGTCTTGGCATCGTTGAGACTGTCTAGTCTTGGCGCCATCGAGATTTAGTCTAAGTACTTTCGAGGTATTCGAACATTGGCACTTTCGAGACTATATGACCTTCTACGTTGTCGAGATTCCCTTTAGACAGAGGCGTTCCTTCTACGTCGTCAAGGTTTCCTCTAGATAGAGGCTATTAGTCTTATTACTTTCGAGGTTCTCAAAACTTGGTACTTTAGAGACTGTGTGACCTTCTACGTCGTCGAGCATCGCTCTAGACGGAAGGTCATTGAGCCTCGCTCTAGACGGAGGTAGTATCACCTTCTACGTCATCGAGCGTCGCTCTAAACGGAGGTAGTATCACCTTCTACATCGTCGAGCGTTGCTGTAGACGGAGGTAGTATCGCCTACGATGTCATGGAGCATCGGTCTAGACAGAGGTAGTATTGTCTACGATGTCATCGAGCATCACTCTAGACGGAAGTAGTGTCGCCTACGATGTCATCAAGCATCGCTCTAGACAGAGGTAGTATCGCCTACGATGTCATCGAGTATCGCTCTAGACGGAGGTAGTATCGCCTACGATATCATCGAGCATCGCTCTAGACGGAGGTAATATCGCCTACGATGTTATCAAGCATCGCTCTAGACGGAGGCAGTATTGCCTACGACATCATCGAGCATCGCTCTAAACGAAGACAGTATCGCCTACGACGTCATCGAGCATCGCTTTAGACGGAGATAGTATTGACGTCTTACAACTTCCATGGAGATCTCTCCCCTTAGGTGTAAATTCATATCGATAGTGTTCACCGAGTCGCGTCTCTTTGGTAAACGTGAGGCGCACCTTTAAGGCTCTCAAGAACCCGAGGGGTTGTCTTATCAGAGGTGGGTACCCTCGAGTATGACTTGAGAGGATATCCCACCACAAGTGGGGCTCTCAAGAACTCGAGGGGATGCCCCATCGTAGGTGGGCGCCCTCGAGATTCACTTGAGAGGTATTTCTGCATTGGCATCCTGTTGTAAAGGGGTCTGGCATCCCGCTATGGAGTACCTGTTGATATTAGCTTCATTGCATATTCATTGTAAGTGCTAGGTTTGCAAGTTAGATTCATGGTTTTAAATTTCGCCGGCATGTCGCGGCATGCCGTCGAAATGTCACAATTTCCCCAAGGGGGAAATGGAGATATTTCTTCATTTCAGCGAAATATGGAAAAATTTGAGCGAAATTTCGTCAGACCCCCCTTGGCGAAATGTCTGGCGAAATCGAAATTTAAAACCTTGGTTAGATTTTTTACGCGGATGCATGGCAACATCTGAGTTGACCTTCAATGAGCTCAAACCTGTTCATATGTTAGTTGGTTTGGGTCAACATGACATAGGGTGCCTTTAGGTCAACTTAAAACCCGCCCGCATACTGGTCATGGTTGGGTGGATTCCTCTTATTTGGACAGATTTGGGTTTACAACGTCATGATCCAACCCATTTATGACCAAAGTCTAACTGACCAACCCATTGCCACACCCTATAATTTTGGTTATTAATGCCCTTAGGTGTATTGGAACCCTCCCAAATAGTGATTTGGCTTGCAGTTATATGATGGTAACCTGCTTAACCGTCAAAACAAGCACATATTAATTGGACAGTCATTCTGAACTAACCCGTTTATATGGGTAAGCATTTCTTTTTCTCTCTCAACGAGTCTAAAAAAGGAAAACCTTTCTCTCCCCCGGGTTGGTATAGTGATTTTATATCATATCAAAAAAGGTGAAAGCTTTGCTTTGCTCTGTTCAAGTGATTTTGTCAAAGTCACAGAAAGGGGAAGGGCAACACTAAATTCCAGTGTCAACAAAACACCAGAATATCTATACATGGGAATTCGAAATCTATAGATTTGCAATTTATATAAATTGCAATTTTCATGTGTCTTTAAATTCATGTTTTCAAACATACCCCGAGTTGATTCTTGAAAATACTGAATGTAAAGATGATTACTCGTAAGGCTGGATCCAAGGCCCCCCACTCAAGCAGCAGTACAGCTGTTCAGGGATGCAACTCGGTTCAGTTTGGTCTAGGTTGACGTCAAACCAAAACCAAACCGAGATCGGTGAAGGTCAACCGAAAACATAACCAAATCAAATTGAGAGCCAACCTCCCCAACCCGAAAATCGTCTGAATTCAATTGGAAAAATCTAACTCAAGCTGAACAAAAGTCGGTTTTCAGCTTGAGCCTATTCAAATTGGACCCCTACTGCTGCTCATTGTCCTGGTTTTTTTGTAGTAGACTCATGGGCTATTATTTCATGCTGAATAGGCAAAACTGATGTGGAGGTGATCATTGTTGATAGTTGGCTATCCCTAAAGAAGTTAGGTACAATTTGTCTCATTCATTAAGAGAGAAGCAAATTGTCAAAAAGGAAGCCCAGTAATGTGGGGATAAAGTGTAAAAAATTAGAAGTCTTAGGCATGGTTGTTACATACTACAGGCGCTGCGAGAAATGGTTCCAACATTTTTAAATAACTCTGGTCACCATATTTAGCTTCATATTTTTTGTTTTTGTCAAATTCAATTAAAGAGCATATATAGTGATTAGGCAGCCAAAATTATTCTCTATGTAAACAGAAAATTAATTATATTTATTATTTCTATTACTATAGTTGGTTATATTTAACAATTTAATTGATAATGTGTTAAAACATTTCGTATGCTAAAAGAATCTACTCTGTAAATGTTTTATCATTATTATTATTGTTATTGTTGTTATTGTTATTATTATTTTTGGGTAAACCACCCTTTTTAGTGCCAACTGGTTCATGCCATCTCTTGGGCTTCTCTTGAGATTTTTGGTTTCAATTCATGTTATTTTTTTTTAATCTTATTATTGAAATTATTCTTTAGGTTCTCTACCTGATCCCAAAAGAACCTGATGGCGAGCGCTTTGAAGACGCTTTTGCTCGTGTGTGTCGTTGCATTGGTGGTGGAACTGCTACAGACAATGCGGATAGTGACAGTGACTTGGAAGTAGTCGCTGATTCAGTTACTGTTAATCTCCGTTGTCCTGTAAGTCTTGCTGTATATGTCCACTCTTTCTCTTTATATCAATGCATTTATCTGTATATTTGTATCTGTAATTATATATTTCTGTTGGAATTATTGATGCATTTTATAGCACAACTGACTATTACTCAGTTAGCTGACGTGTTCATTCTGAATAATGTCAGTCTTATCCATTGAAGGTTAGTTTTTGTTCAAAGATAAAACTTTTTTTTTTAATTGAGAGTTACGAAAGAGCAATCGTCTACGAGGACGAAATGAAATCAATACAAAAGAGGGCGTAACAGTCACTGTACACGGGAAGTATACAACATGACGGTTGGTACATCCAACACTCACAATGCTAATCCCATCTTAACCATAAAGCCCAACCTTGTCCTAAAATCTCTGCCCAGTGATGCTATCTCCACCCGATCTCCCAACCCTCTCCCAAAATCTCCACCCAATGCCAACTTGATGTAGGGTGAAGAAGAAGAGAGTTGATGAATCTGGCTCAGAAGCACACAACCTTCTAATGTTGCTATGATTTTAGACAAAACCTCAGAACAATCGGAATAAAAAGAGAACTTCTCAATTCAATTTCATAAAATATTCAATAATGAAATCTCTACTATAACTTCCCTATGTATAAGAAGATCCTATCTAAGAAAAGCAGTCCTAGAAGAAACAAGAAACTGTTAAAAAGCAATCCTAAAAGAAATAGCAAACTGCTAAAAATCAGTCCTAAAAGAAATATGAAACTGCTAAAAGAAAAGCAATCTTAAAAGAAATAGCAAACTACTAAAAAGCAATCCTAAAAGAAATAGGAAAATACTAAAAACAAGCCTAAAAGAAATAGGAAAGTAAAAGTTTCTAAAACTTGTAAGAATTTGGAGGACGTTTTGGGGGGTCTAAGAGACCATAAACGGCCAACACGCATCTCACGACTCTTGTAGATCTCGTCGAAGGCTTTCTGAAATGATATTATAAGCCCAATTCTGACACCGGAGCTGAAAGTTACGTCCGTTTGAAGCTACAATGCGTGCGGTGCATCTTATTTGGATCAAGCACTTCTAAGTAATCATCCAAGGTCACCTCTACTACATCATTCTCCCCAGGTGGGAGATAATTCGCCCTTAAATTCTCAACGTCATCATCGGAAGTATCCCAATAATATCGTTTTGCATCATTCTCCCTTTGTTGGAGAAAACTCTTCCTCGAGTTCTTACAGGCGCTTTAATTCTTTTGGATATGTGTTCTTCATATATGTTGAACTTCATGAAGCTTCCTTGCAGTATCCATTCATTGTGATATTCCAAAATTATCAAAACCTTTCGAGTTTAGGAATTGTCGTATATGCGTTGAAAGGGATTGAAATATTGAATCAACCTCAATAAAATCAATAACCTTGGCAAAAAAAAAAATTTAAGTTATGACTTGAGTGTCCACCGACAATCAAATATCCATCTTCAGGATATTCATCATAAATTGGTGGAGGCTCCCAAACCTGTTGTGTGAGTCTTGCTACAGCATCACGCTCGTGAACTTCTTCCAAAGGAGCATCTCGGCTAGCATGTATTCGAGGCAGCATATCGACGCTAGCTCTGATACCAACTGATGTAGGGTGAAGAAGAAGAGAGTTGATGAATCTGGCTCTGAAGCACACAACCTTCTAAAGTTGCTATGATTTTAGAAAAAACCTTAGAACAATAGGAATAAAAAGAAAAAAACTTCTTAATTCAATTTCATAAAATATTCAATAATGAAATCTCTACAATCACTTCCCTATTTATAAGAAAAGCAATCCTAGAAGAAACAAGAAACTGTTAAAAAGCAATCCTAGAAGAAACAAGAAACTGTTAAAAAGCAATCCTAGAAGAAACAAGAAACTGTTAAAAAGCAAGCCTAAAAGAAATAGAAAACTACTAAAAGAAAAGCAATCGTAAAAGAAATAGAAAATTGCTAAAAAGCAATCCTAAAAGAAATTGGAAACTGCTAAAAGAAAAGCAATCATAAAAGAAATAGGAAAGTGCTAAAAACAAGCCTAAAAGAAATAGGAAAGCAAAAGTTACTAAAACTCATTAGAATTTGGAGGACGTTTTGGGGGGTCTAGGAGACCATAAACGGCTAACACGCATCTCATGACTCTTGTAGATCTCGTCGAGGGCTTTCCAAAATGATATTATAAGCCCCGTTCTGACACCGGAACCGAAAGTTATGCCCGTTTGAAGCTACAATGCGCGCGGTGCATCTTATTTCGATCCAGTGCTTCTAAGTAATCATCCACACTCACCTCTACTACATCATTCTCCCAAGGTGGGAGATAATTTGCCCTCAAATTCGCAATGTCATCATTGGAAGTATCCCTATAATATCATTCTGCATCACAACCTTATTCAAAGAGAAACATAATTGCACCAAATTTCTTATGGTTAAGTGAAGCCATAATTTTATTTTGATTTGGATCAAGTAAGCCATTCTATATACAAATGTGATTTAATCAAGTTCTATAATTGCGAAACTCTAGTATCTCAAAAGACTTTGGAAGGGATCCCTTTGAGCTTTCTAGCTATAGAGAGACCAAGACTATAATCATATCCAAAATATGAATCATCACGCTTCCTATCTTAGAATATTCTCGAGAACCTTCTAAGGTAGGATGTATGACTATCTATCTTATGGACGTGGTTATGTTCTTGTTTTCACAATGTTCTTCAACAACTAGAGTTAAAAGGGCATCTCTTTCAAGTTTTTATTGGAGGGAATCATCTCATACCCATGGTTTTAAATGTCTAACATGTCACAATATGTTGCTGACATGTTGTCAATTTAGGGGTGGTCGAAGAGAAACTTTGGGGAAATCACTTAATGTTGATTATCCCCCATGTCGCCGACATTTTTTCAATGTGTTGTGATATTTCGAGACATGACGCTGATATTTCGGTAACATAATAAAAATTCACAGGTCATCTGGCTACGTTTCAAGTATTTTTCTATTTCTCCCCTGTTCTCTTATACGAACCCCAAAAGGCCTCATTTGTTTAAGAGATTTTGGTGGAGATGATTGAAGATTGAAGCTTTGGGAGGAAGTTTTGAAGGTAAAACACATTTTTTAGTTTTCATCCCTTAAAACCTAACCACATTGCTTCGAATTATTATATGTTATATAACGGTCCTGATCTATGGATGGGTGTCAATATGTTTTTTGCAAAGAAAAAGACATCTATTTTGTCAAAATTTATATAAAAATATTAATTTTATAGAACAGTTAATCTATGTTATATTTTATAATATAATTACTTGCATATGTATGGAGTGATACCATCAACTTATGAGTTGGGCACAATATTGTAATCATGTAGAGGATGTATTATGACCAGCTTAGGGATGATGTGTTGATTTTGCACCTCCCAGGCATTCGTTGTGGATTTAATGGATGTTATATTTTATAATATAATTACTTGCATATGTATGGAGTTGTACCATCAACTTATGAGTTGGCACAGTATTGTAATCATGTAAAGGTTATACTATGGTCAGCTTAGGGATGATGTTATGATTTTGCATCTCCCTGGCATTCCTCATGGATTTAATGGACTTTGCATTATGATTTATGAACATATATTGATTATTTTTAAACTTCATGATATTTAATGACTTTTAGATTCATTTGCATTTTATCATGACTTTATGCTATACGCTGACAATTGAACTCAACAAAAGCATGCAAACTTCCCTTATTAGGGGATTTTTTTATGTTTATCTTTTGATCTTTTTTGAAAGTATTTATTAGGCATAAAAAGTTTCAGTATTAAACTCGAGCATTTAAGGATAATTTCCCCTTAAACTAGGCAAAATTTTCCCATGTCGGCGACATGTCAACATGACTCCATCCATGCCCTAAATTAAATTATGGGAAATTTACCAAGGGTTTCCTTGTATGAAATTTATGTACTTCCACTGCTTAAAAGTTTCAAAATGACAAAGAGATGCCTGTTTTTTTACTGCCGTTAAAGCATGAGAAAAAAGGGTTAGTTTTTTTTTTTTTGGAAAGGATAAAAAGTGCTAGTTATTTGCACAAGGAAGAAAAAATTACCCTTTGAACACCTTTTAGTCCTTTTTTTTTCTCTCTTTTTCCTGTTTATGCTTTGAAAATCCCTGGTTTCTCATAGGTGTTGTATCTCTTTCGTGCCATTCTTTCTCTCTCTTAGTGTTACAGTCTGCAACCTAAACTACATATCAATTACTTGTTTTCATAAAGTCATAGTTATAACTTTCACGGTTTCTAATTATAACATTAATCGGTACTTGCTGATATGAATCTTTTGATTTATTAAACGGCTGTACTGAACTGGTGAGGAGAAATATTTGCTAGATTTATAGAAGATTTTTTGGCCATGATTTCTCTTCTTGGACCTATGTCAAACCTGCCCCTTGCAATGCTTGTGATTGAAGGACCGATTGTATATATATAATGTCTATGGTTTTAATTATGTTTTCGTTGGGGAGTTAAAAGGAGTTGTTCTTGCTTTGACACTGAAGCTCGATACTAAGGAGCCAAGGCTGGTTAGGTCAGCATTTCTAGTTTGCTTTTAGCATCGATATTTTGAAAACTGCAACCCACATCCAGGCCAATGTTCATTATAGGCTTAAGTGTACTAAAGCTCCGCACCCCAGTTCGGAACATCCACAATCCACGAGTATTTTCTTTTCTTGATGATTCAAAAGAAGCTAAGGTTATGGCCATAAAGCAGCACCAGAATCCACAGCAAAAGAAGAGATTGGTGGATGGCGGTGTCCTATCAACAAAGATGTTGGGTTTCGAGATTTCATCATGGCTGCTTTAACCAAGACAGCTTGTGCTTCTTGGTTACAAAAAGTCTCTGTTGCACTTGGAGTGAAGATTTAGAGTTTCTGGTGTCCGACAGAACTGCATCCATTTTGGGGTCTCTTAGGAAGAGTTTGGAAACTCATCTCATCCTTGATCTTGTTCAATCTCTCTCTCTCTCTCTCTCTCTCTCTCTCTCTCATTGGCTTGGTACTGGTTCCTGACTCTCTCACTGATTGTCTTGGTACTGGTTCCTGATAAGCTGCTCTTCTTTTCGGGTTTTTTGTTCTTTTTTCCATCTCACTATTGATTTTGCATGAACATTAAGACACGTTTCCTTCAGAAGAGAAAGGATGTTAGGGTAGATGAGTAATAGAGAGGGAGGCCACTTTGTGGGATGACTCCAAATGCAAAAGAATGGGCTCAGGGAAGAGAAAATGGTGGCTAAAGTTATTTTTTAATGATGATGGGACTTGACTTGGTCTGCAGAGTTGTAATTGTTTGAGAGAAGAAAACAGCATGAGATGGCAACCTAAGGCCAAAGATCTTCAAAGCATAAGCAGCAAAAAAAAAAAGAAAAAAAGACTGAAGGATGTTAAAAGGGGTATTTTTGTCTTTACTGTGCAAAGGTTAATCCCTTTTTTCGTGGTTTAACTGTGGTGAAAAACAGGCATCTCATTGTCATTATCAAACTTTAAAGCAGCGGGAAGTCCACAAATTTTATGGCAGCTTGTGGTAATTTTCCCTTAATTTTTTAATGTTTGACATCGACATTAAAAGTCTTACTCATACCCTACTTCTTAGTTGTCAGATTGATTTCCCTCGGGAAACAATAAATTAAATTTTGGCATTTTCTTAGTAAACTACTGCTGGTAGCTATTGGTTATTTACTTGGAGATCATGAATGGCACATCATTCTAGCTTTCAATGAGCTTTGTGTGATAGAGTGAGTCTAATGGAACTGAAGCTTTAGCTCTATTGCTAGGTATAAAGTACTCTAGACTTCTAAGCCAGACATCATCATCATTGACACCCAATGTCCGTACTGGGCAATAATAGCTAAAGAGATCTGTTGTGTCATCATCATCATTGACAACCAATGTCCTTACTGGGCAATATTGCTAAAGAGATCTGTTGTGTCTCAATAACACATTGAAAGAGATTCATGACCTGGCTCACACTGCGACAATATCGTTATCATATGTTCCAGGGTTCGCAAACTGTAAGGCCAACTTGTAGCTAAATGAGTGCGTCAAGTAAATATTTTTACCACAAGTCCTATCTTATCATTGTTGCTGTTTCTCTAATCTCCTGGGTAATTTCTAGGCCTAGGCCCCCTTTTCGCACATTGATAATATAAGCAAGGTTTTAAATATCGATGTCGTTGAGTCTGGCCAGCAACATGTCGCCGACATGGGGGAAATTTCCCCCAAATTAGAGAAAAGGCGGGGAAATTCACCCCAAATACATTTTTTTAATTAAATCTTAGATTATGTCTAAATAATAACTAAATACATTAAAATACCTCAGAATATGTTGAAACCAACACATAAAACATAAATTGTAAAGTAAAGGGTTAATATTCGTTCAACAAAACCAAAAAAATACATATTTTACCTTCAATGTGTCGAGTCATGTGTTGAATCTTCGATCTTCTACTCCGAAGCACGCTAGATTTGTGTTTTCATACACAAATCTAGATGAAAGTTGAAAAAATAAAATAAATTTTGTTGGTTTTTCTGTGAATAGAAATGGGGGAGCATCTGTGAGGAAAATGTCAATCGAAATGATCGACATTTCCCCCAAATTCTCCTTCAAGTGGCGACATTTTACCAATATTTAGCAACATGTTGGCGACATCAGGGAAAATCAACTTCCAGTGATTTCCCTTGATGTTTCGTGTCGTCCAGGCCAAAAAAGGCGACATTTCACGACATGTCGCCGACATTTAGAACCTTGAATATAAGCATGAATTTATGATTATTACATTGGGGATCTTCATATTGGTAATGTCAAAATAAAAGTGTTTTATAATTTATTTATTAAACTCCCATAGACTTAGTTGTATGATACTACAGTAAACAAAAAATTAATAACATGAATTATGTATTGTGAGTTCAAAGGATGGTGAGAGGGGTAAACAAGGGTAGTGCATCCAGATTGAATATTTGTTAGTGTCAAGTTGAATTTATTTACTCATATGTAGTTGGGCTGTGTTCAGGTTGAGTGCTGAACCCTACATGAAGCTTTTATAAATATCATTAAAAAAATCATTTATTTCTATAATTTGCAAGACTTAAAAAAAAAATTAATTATTTTTTATAAGTTGCAAACTGACTGTGATATTACCTTATTATGTGGTGATTAGATGAAAGAAGCTTAATTTCATATTGGATTATGGATTGTTTGACCAAGTTTGAAAGTCATGTTGCAATCACAACATTGAGAATTTTCCGGTCTAAGTTTCTTTTACTAGTCCAATCAATCTAGTGTTACTAGTCCAATCAATCTAGTGTTATTTCATCTTGGGACCGTTATTGCTAAATTAAAATGTGCTCATATGGAAATGCTCGTAGGTTTTATCTCTCTGTCTTTGTTTTCTGTTAGTCGAATACTTTTTTTTTTTTGCTTGTATTGTTCATCTAAAAGATTAATTTATATTTGCCGACATCGTGCAAAAGTCAAGCTCATTTTTGGAATTTTCATAGTGCAGAATATTGTTTCAATTGAGAATTACTAGGGGTACAAAAAGGGTCGGATCTAGAGCTGATCAAGCCTCATCTGTATCCAGGCCCCATCTGACATGTGAGTCCAAGTTCGGATCCAGATCTGGCTATATCCATTCTGTAGGATCCAAACTTGATCCATATCATAATTAGCTGATCCAGATCCAGTCCTAAATCCATATTTTTGTGTTAAAATGGATCATATATGGGCTCAGATCTGGCCCAAGTACGTAATAACCACATAAAGTATTTACAAATATAATTAATTTTTTATTTTCCTTAAAAACATGTTCATTTATTAATTAATCTGTAAAAAAGCATTAATCATAACAAAAATATAATAAATATATTGTCTACTTCATGATATAAGGAACCATTTGGATCCTCTACCTGGATCCTGAGCGGACCCAAGTCCAGTCTGGATTTTAACATGGCAACCTGAATCCGTTTTATTGGATTGATATGCCCTAGAATTACCATTTTATACTAATGGTAGTTTTTAAGAGAATGGATTATTTTACTCCGATAATGTCATGCTAGTCATAATCATCAGTGATTTATACTAATGGGAGGCAACTCTTTTCACATTGGTGATCAGCTGTGTTACTCTTTTCGTCCTGGTCCATCAGCTTTAGTTGCTCATTTTGTCACATAACAACCCTTATTACCCTCCCTTACTTCCCCCACCCCTACAGGGAAAAAAAGAATAAATAATTTTCATGCGACTCTTCCTCACACCTTTACCACACATTGGCATCCAAAATAATTTGGCTTACGATGAGTAGGAATTTGATAGTAATTCCTTTTTTTTTTGGCAAGTGAACCACAATCAGCAATATGCACATGTGTCAATTGCTTAATGCGTGTGTATATATGTCTTGTACATGAAAATCACAGATGACTGGATCCAGAATTAGAATTGCTGGCAGATTCAAGCCTTGCGTTCACATGGGCTGCTTTGATCTTGAAGCTTTTGTGGAACTAAACCAACGCTCCAGGAAGGCAAGTGATTCAACTGCATATTTTGTTTGTTTTCTGTTAGTTTTGCTAGTTTACAAAAATGAATAGGCATTGTACTTACTGCAGTGGCAATGTCCCATGTGCATGGAGAACTACTCCTTGGAGGATGTCATCATTGACCCATATTTTAACCGCATCACAACAATGGTAGTGCCTATTCTAGTCCTGAATTTACTCAGATCTGCAGTGTCCAGTCCCTTATATTTTTGAATTGTTTAAATTTGGTTACAGATGCGTTATTGCAGTGAAGATACTACCGAGATCGATGTGAAGCCTGATGGTTCTTGGCGTGCAAAGAATGGAAATATGCATAGTGAGCTTGCACAGTGGCACTTCCCGGATGGTACCCTATGCTTAGCAAGTGATGTGGATGTGAAGCCCAAATTTGTAACCTCAAAGCTGGTCAAGCAGGAAAGTGGCTCAGAACATACCAACGGATTCTATGAAGTTAGCAAGCCTGATGGTATTCACTTCCTCTCATCTGGAAATCAGTTGCAAGGGAAGTGCAAAAACCACTGCCAGAAAGAAATGCCAATGAGCAGCAGCACCACTGGAAGTGGTAGAGATGGTGAAGATCTAAGTGTTAATCAGGATGGTGTTGTGCCTTTCAATATTTCTACCTCCAACGGCCATGAGCTTGATTCATTTTCCTTCAAATTTAACCCAACAAATGGAGTTTTCAACAGAAATGCTTCTTCACCTGCTGTTCAAGAACCCATTGTTATCAGTGATTCAGACGAGAATGACAATTCTATTTCTCCTGAAACTGTCTATGAAACTGGTAGAGCTAGCAATGGAAGAACTGTTTTTCCTGTCACTACTCCTGGAGTCGGTAACTCATACCAAGAAGATCCAGGTTTTAGTACTGGGGAGATGTCTTGCCTGGGTTTGGGTTTCTTCAATGACAATGGAGACGATTTTGAGATGTCTCTGTGGCCATTGGCTTCTGATACTCAGGCAGGTCCTGGATTCCAACCATTTCATACAGGTGCAGATATCTCAGATGCTCTAGTTAATCTCCAGCAAAATTCCATTACCACTTCCCTACCAATGAATGGTTACTCATTGGCTCCAGACACAGCAATGGAATCTGCTATACAAGTCCCCGGTTCTTCTTTTTGTCAATCCACCACTGACATGAATGATGGGTTGGTTGAGAATCCCTTGGCATTTGCTGGGGATGATCCTGCTCTGCGAATTTTCCTTCCCACTCAGCCAGCTGGTACATCAGTGCAATCTGATTTGAGAGAACAACTTGATATTTCAAATTGTATACATACTGAGGATTGGACTTCTCTTAGGCTTGGTGGAAGCAGCACAAGTCATGGCGAGTCTGCTGATGCAAATGGATCGACTTCGGGAAACCAGTTTGCATCTGAGGGTAGGATGGATTCTTCAGCTAAAATTGGTGTGTTTCTACGCTTGAAATTTTTTTGTTTTATTTTATGTTTTTGTGGCAAGGAATAAATTGTGAACATGCATGAGAAGATGATGCCTAACATTGATATGCACATGCATGGTTGGGACCTATCATTTGATTGTTATCAAGTAATATCTTGGCTGAAAATCGATCGCATTTGATGCTTATGGAGAGCTTCCAATTGATAAATCTTTTCTTATATGTTCCCTAATTTTTTGGTGAATCCTGTTTTACTGGGTTTTTGCACCCTGTATGGATGCTTTGGAGTATGCTACTCTCGAGTTAGTGAGAGTTATTAATATTGGTATGGAGATGCTGTTTCTTCTGCTGTTTGTTTTCCTTTATTATTTATCTGATTTGTTTTTTAATATGCAGCTTCTTTGCTTTTGAGCATGAACAACAATAGGTCTGATAGGACACCGCCGAAAAAGCTGAGGTCAGATGGTCCTTTTTCACATCCTCGCCAGCCACGATCTGTAAGGCCACGGTTTCATTTTCCTAGACATTCGGACTCCGAGTAGAAGGATTGGATGTCAAATTAGAAAAGAACTACTGTTCTCAGGGCAAATGTGGGAGACAAACTTCAAATCCATCTACCCTCTCTTCTTCAGAATAGCTGCTCGGAGTGATTTTTGTGATCCTTCCTGCCCTTCCAAGTTCCAATTCGGCTGGTATAAATTTTTTCAAAATATTTTCTCATGGAAAATGGGAGGTCAAAGGTCCAGTGCAAGGGCATAGTGGCTGCTCAGTCCAATATAGCATGCCCTCCCTTTGCTAAAGAAAATGTCGGCACTTTTTGAATTGCTCCGTCATTAGGTGAGCTACCTGATCTTACTTGTTTATTTTCTCCAATGTTTTCGTTATGCTTGACTTTTACTGTATGTCTAATGGTAGTTTTTTTCCTATCAGCGTCCATACCATGTCTTCTTCCATTTCTTTCTTGAATCTTGGAGATTTTCAGTTCTGGTATCGGCCCATCTGCAGCCAACTGTACAATAGACAGAGACCCATACATAGGAGGTGAAAAGGGAAAGCAACCCAAAGGTGTAAGCCCTTGTATATATTGGGGAAGCCCTGATATAGCAACATACCAGAGCTCAGAATTCAACTTTGATGGAAGATAGAAGTAAGTTGTATATATTGTTTACCAAGAAGATTCAGCAGTCAATAGAAGGATTAATATTTTCCATACTGCTATGGTGGAAAATCAAAAGCATGCAATCAACAACAATGATTTATAGTCGGGTTGCTCTCAATCTTGAATTTCATCCCTATTAATTGCCTTGTGTTTTGGATCAAGAGCTACAAAAGATGTCGGAAAGAAAAGTTGGCTAGTAGCATCATCAGCCAACACCCTGACATCATGAAATTAATCACAGTGGAACCAGAGGTAAGTCCGCTATATTGGTGAATTTGCTTGTTGAATGATTGTTTACCATATAGATCCTTGTTATGATGTTAACTTTTGGTTTCAGATTACTAGATTAGTTTGTTAGTAAATGATTTTTAACGCAGTTTTGAGTTTGATATCTCGACAAGCTTTCAACTGGTTTTGAAGCCAAAGAAGTTCCATCCTGTATCTGGATATGCAATTCATGCTTGGTCGATATGACTAGTCTCTTAATGCCCCTGAAGAAACATTCCATTCCTGTTCCAGTGACTTTAAATGGGCTTGATGGCAAATAGACTTTAGATGATCAAACATATGATTTGACACCGCATTATACAGGCTTACATTATTTTTTGCAGGTAATTAATAATTTAACATATACAAGTAATACATGTACATAGTTTTGTCATGGGTCATTGGCAAATGTATTTGGGACTGAAACTTGGAGTGGTTGAGACAACTTGAGAGTAGGGGTGCAGCCTCGGTCGGTTCAATCCGAAACAAAATTGACTCGAATTGAATTTGGTTTTGGATTGGATTGGGTTGGGTTTCTAAAAGTTCGGTTTGATTTTGATTTTGAAATTCCAAAACTGAATTAGATCGGTTTGGTTTTGGATTGAAGCCTCAAGTTAAACCGAACGAAATCAAAATTTGAACTCTTAGTGTAGATAGGTCTAAATTGAATCGTACTGAACTTATTTAAACATGTGTATTATATATATATATATATATATAAAATGTAATTCTTAAAAATATCGAGTATTATCCCAAACCAAACAAAAAGTACAATTTTGGTTGACTTGATTTGGGTTTAGGATTTTCTATTTCAATTCGATTTGGTTTTGGGTTAACCTTTATCATCCTTGGTTTGGTCTTCGATTGATGTTAATCTGATCCAATTTGAATTTTGTTGCATCCTAGTTGAAGAGTAACCCTTTGAAGAAGTAGGGTTCACTAAATCAGCTTCCACGTGAGTTACTTTAATTATCTATATGAAAAAGGAAGTCGTAAATGAACTTATATTATTAGTTGACCTTTTTATCTAAAGCATCAATTCTTAACATTTAAATAATTTAAGATTTTATTATCTATTTTTTTATGGTTAAATGGAAAAAATAAAAAGGTTCCTTCAACCGAATTAACCTTCAAAATAATTAGGCTTAGGGTCATAAAAAATATTTTCAATTCAAGGATATTCTTATCCACTAGTGAAACGATTATGAAGAGTTATTTTAGTTGTGGTGGTGCAAAATTTGTGACGGATAGAATTTGAATGCTTTTGATTGATAAGCAAGAATTCATCATTACAATTACATTAATAGAAATCTTGTCCAGAAAATCTGTTTTAAGATAGCCTAAACTGTTCAATACAACAACTGTGTAACAAGAGAACCTTAGTATTCAAAGAGGCCAGGTCTCTTTTGTACATTTCTTAGATAAGTTATCACTATTTTGTCTCTTTAATGTATTTGTAAGTTGTACGTGAAGGTGATGGGATCTATTCACTATTGTCTCAAAGGATGAATCATTGATTTGATTCGAGGGTATACTCTACTATTTATGGAGAAAACCATCTAAAATATCGTCTCTTAACCAGAACATGTGTCAAGAGAGAAGGTTGGAAATATCTTCATGCAGTAGTGCACATCCAAAGTTTACGCGTTCAATGTATACAAGTTATTTTCAGAAGAAAATTGTGATGAGTCATTTGATCAAGTGAATTTGTTTTGCGATGTGTTGCCTTAGAATCCAAGAAATCACGGATCACATGACACGTGTGATGCATATATAGCCAAAACAACATATTCATTCTTGATAAGACAAAATTCTCTCAGATAAAATATATTAGTATATATATATATATTTATAAAGCAGCTTAGGTTTTATCACGTGATTGTTTTGGAAATTTATTGTAACTATCTTTAAATAAATGGTCATTCAAATTTCATAGATGTATTCTTCAAGCCTTCGTTCACCGTCAAGGGAATCTTTTTTGGTAGATTAATATATATTATTTCGAAAGAAGTCAGAGTAATTACATACGTCTCACAAGGTGATCATTGTATTATCGAATTACCCATAAGATTTCCTTTGGGAGAATCCTTGTGATTAATGATATATATAACTAAGGATTATCTTGCAATACATCTATAACTAAAGTAATGATATAAGAAAATATAATTTTTAAAAATATATAATAATTTATATGTTATCATCTTAGTAATTTTTATATTTAAAAATATATAATTCAATAAAATATATTATATCATCTTATCTTTTATTTAAAATTTATCTATTAGCCTATTCAATTGTATAAAGAAAATTATATTAAATTTCCTTTTAACTTTAATGTATATTGCATATAAATTTTATGGTAAAATAACCTCATAAATTAAAATGTTAATAAATATATTAACACATATTTATAACTAATTTAACATATAAATACAAATATATTAACACATCGTAGCCTATAGCCTATAGGGTATGACAAGTAAGTTATATAATTTTTAATAAAATTTATTATATTATTAATTATATAAATAAAAAATTAGTATGTGCTTTTCCAACTTCGGAATGAAAGGTCTTAAACTTTTTTTTATTTTAAATTTATCTTCTAAAGATTATCATAATATTGTCTTAAAATTAAAAGTATGAAATAACATTATTATAATTAATTGAATATTAATTTTATAATTAGATAGAATCTTGTTTTTAATAATTTTAATATGATTTCTAGACTTATTTGATTCTTTAAATCCCTTAGAAAATTTAAATTTTGATAAATAAATTATTGACTTCTTTTATTAGTTGATAATTAAATTCTTCACTTCTCTTAGTAGTTAGTTAGATTCTTCAGTTCTTTAGTACGATTTTTATAACTAATTAGAATTAAGATTTTGATAGTTATTTATATTCTTGATTTCTTTAGTTATTTAATTTCTTAATTTATTAAATTCATATGTTTTATAATTAATTAAAATCTTGATTTTCTATGAGATCTTGATTTTCTTTTACAAATTATATTTTTTACTTTCTAATTTTTTTTATTAATTTGATTCTTAATTTTTGTAATTTCTCAAACGAATAATACTATATATTAAAAAGGAATATTATTAGTTAATTACTAAATATTAGTAGATAAAGATTCTCTTATTTAATTATCTATTAGTATCCTAAAATTGTTAGAATAAGGGTATGTTAGTTATAAAAATAGACCAAAAATTCATTAACATTTTAACTAAAAGTAAAAAAATAAAGGTATATAAAGACCATAACTTATATTAATATAAAAAATAATTACTTATAATGTTCAAAGATTATTCATAAAATAAATATCTTTTATAAGGTTATTTAAAAAAGATAGATCAAATATTTATAATCTATAATAGTAAGAAGACCTTAAAAAAATCTCTTTTAGTACATTTTTATATTATATAATTAAGTAAGATCTTTATTTTTTTTTGCAAATTCTTGATTTTTTTTTATTTTTTGTTAATTTGATTCTTATTTTTTGCAATTATCTAATCGAACAAAGAAAATAATATATATATATATATATATATCATTAATAGTTTTAGTTTTCATACATATTTTCAAATTCGATCACAATTTTTTTTGTTTGTTTTTTTTTTTCCTGAATTTTGGAAGGGGCAGAGTAGGGGGTAGACAAAGCATCCTGAAACCTTTGTTGACTTTTTCCTCTTTTGCTCAACATTTTGTTTACTTGTTAGAAGAGATCAACGTACTCAATCGAAATTACTAGGTTATCCCTTAAAAGGAAAGCAAAACTAACTTTCCTTAGGGATATTTATGTAAAAACATTAGAACGTAGGGAGATATATCCTTTCGTCGAATGCCGCGGTTGCTTGTGGGTCAGCTGCTCAGAGACAGACTACGATGCGTGTGGGTTGGCCTTTTCAAAGGAAAAGAACGACACTTCACATGTTTTTCCTACAAGATCTATCCTTTTTTTCTTTGTTCTTATTGGTTATTATTATCCCATGCATATCCCCTGCAGATATTTAAATAAAAAGAAAACAAAAAGTCAAACCATCAGACGTTAAAAGAATCACAATCATAAATCCGACCCGGTATCCTCTGTTAGATAGTTAACAGGTCGGCTTTGTGACGTGAGACTGGCTCAAAGGCGAAATGGTATTTTCGCATCTCGGAGTTCGCATCCGAGGACGGGCAATCCGACCCTTATAATATCTATATATAGACAGTTTTGATGTGGGAGTTTCACAGGACATAGTATCTCTTTACGAGGATAAAATATCTTGGTCAAAACTATCCTTGGATGCCTATCGGGTGGCCGTAATTACATAAACAACTACCAAATCAATAATATCTTGCTTTACTTGTTACTTACTACAGTAAAGTCGTCATGGTACATTGCAGGAAATGGAGATGACCTCGAAATACAAACAGAACCTTACAACCTCGAAATATGAAAGGGAAAATGATATTTTGACCCATGAGGTTTTTGATAATTGTAATTAAAAGTTTTTGAAATTAGAATGACACCTCTCATCGGTAACCTAAAGAGTGTGTTTGGTTGTTGGAAAAGCTTAGAAAATAAAAGTATTTAGTTATTTTCTCATAATTTTTTTAGATTTCGGTCAAATATTTTATTTCTTTTTTTCTCAAATCTACAAGAAAACTTTGGAAAAAAAAATTAACTTTTGTTTAATTTTAATTAAATTAGTATTATAACTTAGAATAATTTACACATACTTCTCTAAGGTATGTACAAATTACAAAGATTTTTCTTCACCTTTCAAAATCAACAATAACCTCCCTTCAGGTTTAAAGAGTAGTCACACTTTCTTCCCTTGTGCTAAGTCTTGATTTAAAGAATAGATGGAATTTGCTGAATCAGCCAATATAAAGACAAAAATACCCCTTCATCTTATAAGAATTCAAAATAGCCTAAAAAGGTATCATCGACTATCAACTATTACTCTTTGACTTGAGGTAAAAACTTGAAACACAAACTTTCTTCCCTGTAAAAAAAGCGAAACACGAACTCTCTCTTCTATGTGAAAAAAGACATAAAAACTAATTTGCTACGGCAGCAATTGCCGCACGTCTTCAATGGAGCTATAGCAGACCTCGCCGCAAGCCTTCAAAGTAGCTGCATAAAAATTCACCGGAGTCACTACACGCCGACGAAACGTCAAATCACAAGCTCTTTTCATTTAATTATCTCTTGCTAATTTTTTTTTTTTTCATTCTTTCCGATTAAACGGTCTCTTACAAATTAAATAGTTTTGTATTCTGTCATTCGCCATAATCATTTTATTGGGCGGATCCTCCGTGGGGTGTTCCTGTGGGTAGAGATAACCTGGGGGGCGAAATGATATTTTCGCACCTCGGGACCGCATGGGGGGCGAAAATACCATTTTGCCTCCCGATTGTCTCTACCCCACAAGGTGCTCCCCCACAGAGGATCCCGGCTCCATTTTATTAGCCTAAGCCTATTGATATGTCGTACACTACTATAGAACAGAGGTAGAGGCAAACTTGTGAACATATGCACCCTGTTTTAATTTGCAAATAAATCTGGAGACTTTTTTATAGATAAGTTTGTAGTTGTAACCGGCCCAAAAGCAATGGTTTTGGAGAAAAGCTTATCGATGTCAAGATTATTCTGTAAGGAGTTTGGGTTGGAAAGAAGATGGGTGTCGAGGAAGAGTGGTGCGGCGAATTTTAACTGCGTTGTGAGGGAGTTTCAAGGTTTAGGAGAGTAGAGGTGGTTTTGGGTTGTGCTGGAAAAAAAAAACAAGGGATCCGTTTGGGTAAGAGAGAGAGAGAGAGAGAGAAAGAGAGGAGGCGGTTTTGGGTGGTGCTGAAATGAAAAATAAAAAACAAAACAAAACAGGGGATCCGTTTGAGAGAGAGAGAGAGAGAGATGAATGTGCTATGTTGCTGCTGTTGCTATGTGAGCAGCAACAGAGGTTCACGGAAGAGAGGCAGTATTAGTCGGTGGTGCATCTTGTAGGTGGGGTGAAGGATAGAAAGGGAAGCCGAGAGATGGGCTTTGTTGATGGGAAGAAGAGACGGGGCTGTGGTGGTGATGGAGAGGTGGCTATGCACTCAGAGAGAAGGGTATTTAAAATGGAGGGTATTTAAGTCAAGAATAAAAAAAAAATGTCATTTGGACAATACGATGTGTTTTTGCAAGAATTGGATGCTATTAAAGAAGGAGACTTAGTCTCACGTCCACAATTATTGGATAGAACAAATTATTCATACCGGAAAGCTAGAATGAGAATTTTTATTAAAGCCATTGATGAAAAGGCCTGGCATGCAATACTAACTGGATAGACTCCTCCCTTCACAACAGATGCAGAAAACAAATGTTATTATTAAACCAGAGAAAATTTAACAGACATTTTCTAATAAGGGATAATTGTTGTTTTTGAAAGGTGAAGGGAAGTCTTTTCAATTTGTGCATACCTCAAGGGAGGTATATGTAAATTATCCTATAATTTATTATCAAAAATTTAACTAATAAATTATTTAAATATAAATTAATTTTTTATAAACAAGATTCGATTCTATTGGGTACCCATCGGGTATACCCCCGTATAGACCCGAATATTAACAAATTCATCTTCTATAGAACCAAAACCTCACCGATTATGATCTAGGTTTATAAATACGGAACCAAATCTTCTAAAAGAGTTCGATTATATTGGGTTTGTCAGGAATCGGGTACCTACCATTTTAATTTTTTTTTTAACTATAAATCATTGTAATTTTTTTTCTAACTATGAGTCATTGGAAATAAATATTATATATATTTAATATATATAAGACCGGATAAAGTTTTTAAAGTTTGATAACTTTCATTTCCCATACTATTTTCCTATTTTCCTACCATCTAAATACTATAATTAATATTTTCAGTCAAATATTTACTTTCTTCTTCAGATAACCAAACAGCACCAAAAAAAGTAGTTTTCCTTTCATTTTGTTTTTTCTTTACTTTACTTTTTAATGAATTCTTTTCCCGCGCTACTTTTCCACCAACCAAACAAACCCTAAGGGAATCAGTCAACTAATGACACTAAGTCGTTGATTGATATACCAGAAAATATTGAATGACTTGGATAAAGTGGATAAACCTTAGGTCTAAAATATCCCTCTTAATCTCTGATTAAAAGTTAAATCCCTTGACGATTTTGAAATTAGAATGACACCTTTCGTCGAAACTTAAGGGGATCGATCAACTAATGACACCAAGTCATTGATTGATATATCCCTTGGAAAGAATTGAATGACTTTTAGATAAAGCGGATAAACCTTAGTTCTAAAATACCCCTCAGTCTCTCGATTGAAGAGCTATCATGCTCTAACGTCACATTTGAATCATTCATCAAGGAGGAAGAAAATAACACACTTGAATCATTCATCAAGAAGGAAAAAAAGAAAAACATATTAAATGATCGATGAATAACGGTTTATAAGGAGTACATCAGTCAATGTTGTAGTATTATCGACCCCCTTAAGTTTTCAATAAAAGATGTTATTATAATTTCAAAAAATCAAGGATCTAACTGTAATTGTCAAAACTCAGGGATCCAAGTGCAATTTTCCCGATAAAAAGAAATTCAGAATTCAGTTTTTTTTTTTCTTTTTTTGTGAACATCCAGAATTCAGTTCCACCCATACGTGCAAGCTATTAAATACTACCATAAAAGTAAATTTATGAGGAAAACAGAGCAGAACAAGGAAAACAGAGCAAAACAGAGAGAGAGAGAGAGAGAGAGAGAGAAATCTGCCATTGAAATCTTGGAATTTGGTGTAAATGAAGATTTCATCGAAACCCATTTCGAGTCCAAGTCGAACTGAGAAGTTTCCGCCTCCTTTAATGAGGTTTCTGAGAAGCAATGTAGGAAGTAGAAGCAGAGGAAGGTCGCGTTCAAGTCCAATGTTCGTTAGAAGGAAGAACACAACGATTGAAACACAGGAGCCCTCTTCACCTAAGGTCACCTGTATTGGACAGGTTCGAGTGAGAAGATCAAAGAAGGCTACAACGAAGGCTCGTCGAACCATCCCTACCGACAAAAGCCGGTACCGGTGGATTCGGAAAACTCTGTTCTGTAAAATTTTTACACAAAAGCTGAAACCCAGAACGTTTTGGGATTTTTGGCGAAGATTGTTTGTGTTTTTCAAAATGGGTTGTCGGAGAAAGGTTGAAATCATGGAGTCGTCGGCGAAAATAGAGAAGAAACGGGAAGGAATAGATGTGATATCAAGAGAGGGAGAGGAAGAAGAAGACGAAGAAGAATCTAGGGTTTTTGTTTCAGAATCTCCTCCGAAGAATGCTTTACTGCTTATGAGAAGCAGATCTGCACCATATCGACCTTCATCACTGGCTAGTCGCTTCTGGGAAGAAAAAACAGAGCAGGAAAACAGAGAAAACTTCGAAAAGGAAGAAGAAGAAAGGAACCCCACATCGAAAACAGAACCCATTTGCAGAGATTCGGCTGCAGAATCGAGAACAGATCCAGAAATTGAGAAAAATGTTGGACTTTGTCGACAATGTGATGGTTCAAGCAATGAAAGAATCATCCAAACAACCAAAGTTGAAGATGAATCACCCAAAACAGGAGGGATACCTCTGATACTAACGAGGTGTAAATCCGAGCCGGCAAGAAGATCCGGTAAGCTCGATTCCGATACTTCTTTCTGGAGGCGGAGAAGGTCTGTTCTTGAGCGCTTTCCACCACATGTTTCTGACTAATTTTTTTTTCCCTTTTTTTTTTCTCTGAGAATATAATTACTGGAAAAAAAAAGCTTCGTTTGCTTTCTATTTTTCATTGTTTGTGGGATTTACGAGAGAATCTCTAGGCCAACAGTAATATAAAAGAAAAAAAAGCAAATTTAGTCACTTGATCGTACACTGAAAGATGAATCAGTGAAAGCTGTGTATTTCATCTGCTCTGCTACCTCATGGCCAACTCTATTTATTATTCTTTGGTGTCACAAAACTATTATTTTATTATAGAATTCATAGAACTGTTTTTAATTTATTTTTTCTCCTTTCCTTTAGGTTAGGTTTTTGATTAACTTAAATCAAATCTCTCCTTGAGATTCCCCAATTTGTTTTTCTTTTTAATGTTTTGATTTGGGCAAGTAAGATCTCCATTAGGTGCTAAGGGTTCAATTGGATTGGTTTAAACCGAAAAAAGTCGGTTTGGTTTGGTTTTCGGTTTAGACTTCGATTAAACTGAACCAAACTTAACAGAATAAATATAAACAGAACTAAACTAGACAAATATACATATATCTATATATGTATATGTGCATGTATATGTATGTTTGTGCGTGTGTTTTATGTGTATTTGTATTTATTAATACATAAAATAGCATTAATTTTATCAAGCCTAATCTATTTCGGTTTGGTTTGGTTTGGTTTTTGGCTTTGGTCATTATAGTTTGGTTTCGTTTTCAATTTAGTTCACTCTGTTTCGGTTTGGTTTTGGTTTGGCCACTAAACCGAACCAAACCGACCAATTTACACCCCGTATTAGGTGTGACCCACATCTTCAATTATTATATTTTTTTTTGAAGGGTTTGTCTAGAAATCACCACCATATTAGCAAAGATGATTAGGGGCTTTGTTATTCTCATTTCATAATTTGATTGACAACACAAAACAAATGCTATGTGAATGGAGTTGAAAGCACTTGAACCAAAGTGGTTCTACTCTTGTTGTCTCAAGAACATGTCATTACGTTGTGGAAAATAACGTAGGATTTGTTGCCATTTCATGAGACAAGAACTACTTTACTACAACTAAAAGTCTCTTTGGAATCATGGGCTCCATTGAAATCGGATTTTGAAACTGAAAAAAGTTTTTCTGTCTAAATCATCACTTTGCAATAATTTCTTATGTATCTGAAGTCTTCCTCTCCTTTCATGTCATAGCCAAAAGTTATGGCAATTCCTGATGCAGAATCATCCCATCAGTTGTGTTTGGTTAAACGGAAAATAATAAGAAAGTAAAAGAGACTTTCTTGTACTTTCTCTTCATTTGTTTTCCTTTCGGTTTAAAGCTCCATTGGATGCGAAGGAGGGTTTCCAGTCTTGGGATCTTGGAGCGGACCAGTTTCGGCCTATCCCGATTCGGATTGGCAATATAGGCCAGTATAGGCTGATCCAGGTCCGATCCAAAAGTTTGATTGTCCTTGAAAAAGAAAAAAAAAGAAAAAAATTGGGTCGGCCCATATCAGTTCGGTTGCATCGATCCGATCCAAAGCCAATTGAAAAAAAATTGGATCGGTCCAATCCTAAGCCACTTGATACAATAGTTGTATCGTGACTTGGGATCGGACCGATCTTAGCTAATCTCGATATGGATCTGTCCGATCCTTGAAACCAGATGTGAAGAGTATGTCATAAAGTTCGTTGGTAATTGTATGATTATGATAGAAAATTTTGATTTTGCTGATGGTTAGCAGGAATGAATGAGAAAAGTTTTTCTTCTTTCCATTTTCTTCTTATATAAGTGTAGGAAGAAAGAAACTTTAGTGGTAAAGTGTAGGATGGGGAACATGCTCTTCTCCTTACCTTTTCATTTCCTTTCCCACAACTTCCTTTTATTTTTCAGAAACACAAAAAGCGCTATTTTCTACAGCAAAGGAGTTTGACTGGAACATTTTTGTAGGACTTAAACTTTTCAGGTATTCAAACAAGCATGTTATGCAAGAAAACCATCTTTTCTTTATTTTCCCACAGAATTCGGCCATTCCAACAAAGCCTAAGGGTAAAAAATTGAGAAGCTTTTCACAGAAAATAAGACATGTGAAAAAGCACTTTCTAATCCGCCCACATTTTCCAACAAACCGAACACATATATTTCATTGGAAAGTTGATTTCCCTTTCATTTCCTATGAATTTTGGCTAATTAAACACAACCCATGAAAAATTAAATAAATAAATAGAACTGATTTGGGTCATTTGATTTCTTACTTCGCTAAGGCCACGTTTAGTCCAGCTTATATAAGTGCTAATTTCAGCTTATAGCTTATTAAAGCATTTTGTAAAATTAAAAGTGTGTTTGGTAATATACCTAATAGGTAAGTGCTTACCCATAAGCAATAGAGGAAGGCTACCATAAGGAAAGCAGCTTCTCTTATCACTTGTGCCTGAAGTTATTTCTAACCTTTATTTATTTTCATAATACCTATTTTACACCTAAATTTTCATAAGGACTTAAGTAAATATTATTTTTAAACTTTAATAATATTTTTATAATGCCTATTTTACCCCTAAACTTTCATAAGCACTTAAATAAATTTATCTACCAAACGCTATTTTCTTCAAGCAGCTTATTGTTATTATAGATCAGTGCTCCCATTGAATCACTTATCCAATAATTGCTTATCCAAAAGCACAAGCTGAGGCAAACGCAGCCTAAGACTTATCAGATCCATTGTTAACTATTGCAATTCTGATTGAGAGGGTACATGCTTTCTTTACTTATTATAGTATTAGTAGCGCTACAAGTCTATTAAAAATTTTGCTCCTTGGGCAACTGCTTGATAATTAGGCTACATTGTAATGCACTAATGCCATAAGGGCTGTCTTTATTAATAACACATGGTCTTTGTTGAGTGATGCCCTTAAATTAAATGGTCTAAATAAAAGCCCAAAGGTGGGAGGGTTCATAAGGTTTTTGCAAATCCCACTGATCCAACTCAACACTTATAAACACGAGCATAGATTGAGTGAATTGGAGGAAAGGGTTTCTGTATAGACTCTAAAGCTGTGTTTGGCCCGGCTTATATAAGTGCTTATTTTAACTTAATAATTTATTAAAGCACTTTTTAAAATTAAAAGTATGTTTGGTAACACCTAATCAGAAGTGCTTATCCAGAAGCAGTAGAGGAAGGCTACCCATAAGGAAAAATTGTTGAGAACAGCTTCTCTTATCACTTATGTAGGAAGCTATTTCTAAAGTTTAGTAATATTTTCATAATACTTATTTTACCCCTAAACGTTTATAAGCACTTAAATAAATGTTACGTCTAAACTTTAATAATATTTTCATAATATCTATTTTACTCCTAAGGCTGTGTTTGGCCCTGCTTGTGCTTTTGGATAAGCACTCCTTGGATTAGTAGCTCAATAAAAGCACTTATCCACAGCAACAATAAACTGCTTACTTGAAAAAATAGCATTTGGTAAATACATTTATTTAAGTGCTTATGAAAGGTTGGGGTAAAATATGTAGTATGAAAATATTATTAAAGTTTAAAAATAACATTTATTTAAGTGCTTATACATGTTTAGGGGTAAAATAGGTATTATAAAAATATTACTAAATTTTATAAATAGCTTCCTACATAAGTGATAAGAGAAGCTGTTCGGAACAGCTTCTCCTTATGGGTGGCCTTCTAGTGCTTATGAGTAAGCACTTATAGGTGTTACCAAACACACTTTTAATTTTAAAAAGTGCTTCAATAAGCTATAAGCTAAAATAAGCACTTATATAAGCCGAGCCAATACAACCTATAACTATTATAAGCACTTAAATAAATGCATTTACCAATGCTATTTTCTTCAAGTAAGCAACTTATTGATGCGGTGGATACATGCTCACATTGAGCCGCTTATCTAATAAGTGCTTATCTAAACAGCACAACCCAGGCCAAACGCAGCCTAAAATGAATGGACAAAACAAGATCTTTGCTTGTCGTGGGTCATCAACACATATGGTCCCAGCATCAAGGTGTTAAGTAGTGAAAAATGGAACCCAAATGGGGTGGCAAAATCTGACCAACCCATCAATCCACCCAAAACTAACCTGGCATTTGGATGGGTTAGGATTCATATTTTCAACCCACTGAATGGGTTAGGGTTGAGCTCTTGAGGTTTTTCAACTCATCAATAATAAATGGTGGATTTGGGTTCAACCCATTTATATCTAGGGTAGTAATCCATGACTCGTTTGACCCAAAATAACTTTTGAGCCTAACTTTTTCAGGCTTGTATTGGGTCAGGGCTCAAAAGTTTAAGCCCATAAATATTTAGGACATGTCTCAGGCCTTCCTTGGCCAAGTCCTATAGGACCCGGAAGGATCGATAATGTGTTATATTAAATAATAAATCTTTAATTAATAGATAACTATTAACTATTGCTCAACATGTAAAAGTATATTTCAACTTCTTTCTTTCTTTCAAACAATTTAATGGTTTCAAATACTCAGGGTGCGTTTAGCCCGTCTTCTATAAGTATTTATTGTAGCTTATAGCTTATATAAGCACTTTTTAAAATTAGATATGTGTTTGGTAGCGCTTATGGGTAAGTGCTTACCCATAAGCACTAGAGGAAGGCAACCCATAAGGAGAAGTTGTTAAGAGCAGCTTCTCCCAAGCTCTTATACGTTAAGCTATTTCACAACTTTAATAATATTTTTAAAATACCTATTTTACCTCTAAATTTTCAAAAGCACTTAAATAAATGTTATTTTTAAACTTTAATAATATTTTTATAATACTTATTTTACCCCTAAACTTTCATAAGCACTTAAATTAATGTATTTACCAAACGTTATTTTCTTCAAATAAGCAGTTTATTGTTTATATGGATAAGTCCTCCCATTGAGCAACTTATCCAATGAGTGCTTATCCATCCAAACGCAGCCAAATAAAAGTACAATTAAATTTTATTAACAAAACTTCAAATTTAATTAAGATTTTCAATCTAATTATCTAAAGATAAAGGAAATAAGTTTCGTTAGAGAAGTCTAGTCTTAGATATTTGTACGGAAAGTTGTATTGGCATCTCTATAAATTTGACCGTTGACAATTTGACTAAGAATTATGAACTTCATTTACTAAAATTTTACATTGATGAAGAAACAAAAGCATTATGGTGGCAATGCAAGTTTTCTATGCATTAGAACTTCATCTACCATCCGATTGAATTGTAGGATAGATTGAGGCTTGAGCAATTAATCTCTAACCTGCAGTGCCTTCTATAACGTCAATATAACATGTATAGTACAGGTCAAAAGATCATCCCAAGAAGTATATAAAAAAACTTATAGCATTGAGAAAACAAATTAGCTACCCTTAACCAATAGGGGACACGTCTTCTCCATCTCACCTCCCAAAATCTCTAACATTACCATTTCCTATTAAAGTATCAAGCCTTCCAGTCTTCTCAACACCATCTTCTGAACGATGTTGATGACAAGGAACAACACTAAGTCGCTTATTAGCTTTTGACGGTGGCACCGTGGATTGTGCACCGCTGATCGAACATTTTCTTCGAGTTGTTTCAACAGATTTCTTCTTCAATTTATCCTCAATATCTGGGCAAGTCGAAGCCGGGAACTGGTCTAAACTCCTTCTTAGATCAAAGGTTGTAAATGTCAAATAGAAGTCAAAACAATCCTCCACTAAAAATAAAAGCTATTGTTACTTGCAATAAAAATTGAAGAAACAATTTACCTGCAACCCTTGTTTCAGTCGGTCCCTGCTTTGATTTTGAGTTCCTTGCATGGCTTGAGTTTGATTGAATAATAACGGGGTTTCGGATTCTCATTTTCAGAATATCCGAATAAAAGCAAGAAGATCCATGAGATGAGTGTGAATGGGTTCTAGTATTATTATTTTTTTTTAGATCAAATGATGAATGCTAGGACAAGGGGTCTCGATTGCAAGGAATCGAATGGGATTTGGGTGATATCGTTTAAAGGCTTCAGATTGGGGTTTTTAATGGGCGTTTCAAAATCTTTTTGATTCTCCCATTTCACAGGTCGATTCTTCCTCCTCTTTATAGCATTGGATCTGACAGCCTCCTTCGATTTTGCCGGCATTTCGCCAGCGTTATCTTTGGCCCTCCTCGTCATCTATAACCCTTTCTCTTCTCCCTTAAACTCTAATCCTAAGTAACAGAGTTTTAAAAAAACTCTCTTTTGTTTCCCTTTACTGACTTGGTTGTTGCAGAAGAGAAGACCCAAGAAGAAGAAACCTGTACTTTCTTTTTATAAAGCAAAGTTCCATTTCTAAAGCTCGGGAACTAAAACGATTTAACTTCGTTGTTTTGAAAACTTCAAGCTATAGAGAAGAGAAAGAGGCAGGTCACGTATAGAGAGAGAATACGAACCATTGTGAAAAAAGTGTGTTAGGAGTAATCATTATTAAAGACACTTTGTTAAATCTATTATTAAATTTATTAAGATTTGAATAAATGCGTACGTCCCACATAAGTCATGTTTAATACCTAAAATAACCCTTTTAAAAAAAAAAGAGTTTAGTTGTGTTGTTATGTGAATTACATAAACAATTAGGGATATATTTGTCAAGAAAATGGTATTTAAAAATTCAAAGATTTGTTTTTATTAAAAGTTTAAAGTAAAAGACAAAAAAAAAATCATAGTGTAATATTATATTACTTAAATAATTACTACTTAATTTAAAAATTATTATAGTTATAGAGGATAATATAGTAAGACAATATGTAATAAAACCACCAATGTGTGCCCAGCTGATAGCAAGCTGGGCTCTAGTGGGGGTCTCCGAAGGTAAGTTTGGAGTTCGAATCCCACTAGAAGCACTCGTGGCCAAGGGTTTACCGTAATTGCTCCCGCCTCGAACGTGATTAGTTCCACACCCAATGTGGTGTCGGGACACCACATGGTTAAGACCAAAAACAAAAATGTAATAAAAATGTTTTAACTCAAAAACTTAAAATATTAGTTCAATTTTTAAAAGTAGTATGATATCTTTCTTAAAATAAGAATAAAATTAAACTTATTAAATAGGCGGATTAGGATTTAAGTTCTTTTAAATGAGCTGGTTTCAGGTTGACCATCTAAAACCACATAATAAACATGGTAGGGATAGGGGACGGATTGGGTTAGGAGTCTTAATACCCGCGGTACGACCCGGCTCCGACCCGTTAAATGCTTTGTGCCTCGTGCTAGGAGCTTCGCATCCTCTACAGCGAAGGTCTTACAATGATCCATACAGCGCCGTTGGATCGCTGCCACATAGACGGGCCATTCTTCTTTTTATTATTATTTTTAAATGTTTGAAATGTAGAAAACCCGTTTTAATATCTATCATTTTTCTTCTTCTTCTTCCTAATACCTATGTCGACCACTTCTTCTTCTCTTCCTAATACTTGCATTCTCCTATCAGAACTTGCCTCACCCCTCATCAACCCCACCCTTCCTCATCAGCGTCCCAATCCTGAAGTAGTTGTTCAAGAAGTACAAAGGTAAGTGTGGTTAAATCCACGTAGGGTAGTGCTGCTGCTGCTACTGCTGTTTGCAGCAGTAGCAGAGTTTGAAAAATTAGTGGTTTGGTGTTAGTGATGGTTTGGGTGTGGTAGGGGCATGGTGTTGTGGTGTAGGGAGTGTAATTAGGTGTGGTGAGGGTACCCAAGGCTTACACGTTAAGTCTTGGGTACCTTTTAGCTCTTTTTAGCCTTTAGTAATCCAAATTTAGCCTTGGGTACCACTTTCACAGGGTACCCAAGGCTTATGTTGGGGTACCCAAGGCAAAAAAAACACACAGTTGTAGCCAAACACCGGGTACCCAAGGCTTAATTGAGGGTACCCAAGGCTTAAGTAACAAGAAAGTACCCAGGTTTAACCTGGGATATGTACAAGGTACCCCAGGCTTAAATGAGGGTGCTCATTTAACCCTCATTATTATTAATATAATATT
>JAUPMG010000013.1:11063174-11080827 GCA_031762675.1 Pachysandra terminalis | reverse complement strand
AACTTTTTATATGCAAAACATGAAAAAAAATAGATTTACCTCAAGTCGGCTCAAGAAAGGACCTCCAATAAGCCACCGGCTTCAAAAATGTTTAAAATACAAAAGAATGGAAGAATGGGGTTTGCAACCCTTTTATTTTCAAATTTTTAGGAAGGGAAAATTCATTTACATTCCAAGAGTGCAAAAATAAATAAAAATAAATAAATAATTCACCATTTCGCCAAAATTACACCATCTCGGCGAAATTTTGCCACATTTCGCCGATATTTTACCGATTAAAACCATGGAAGGAATATTTTTGATTGGGAAGTTGAAGGGGTCGCTAATGGAAAAAATTCAAGATATTAAAATTGTAGATGGAGATGATATTAGAGTATGGAAGGGGGGAGATGGTGTAGGCTTCTTGGTTAAGTCTATGTATGTGGTCTTGGATGGAGAGGTCGAGGGGGAAGGTTTCTGGAGGAGTATTTGGTTTGCGGGTATTCCTTCTAAGGTTTCTTTCTTTCTATGAACAGCATTGCTAGATAGAATTCTCACGTGCGATAACCTCAAAAGGAGAGGGTGGTCTTTGGCTTCGAGATGTAGTTTATGTAAGGAGGAGGAGATGGTTTCACATTTGATGCTTCACTGTGAGGAGACCCGGAAGATTTGGCCCTTCTTTCTCCAAAGATTCGGGTAAGAGTGGGTTATGCAAGATCACCTCAAGGCACAACCAAATAGTTGGGGTTTGAAAAAAAGAAGAGGAAGGGTAGTAGTAGGAGTTCTATACTGTGGAACTGTGTCTGGCAGCCATTACGTGGTCAATATGGAGCGAAAGAAATCAGAGGATTTTCAAAGGACAGGAAAAGGAAACTCACAAGATTATTGGCAGTATTGTTTCTTTACTATTTTGTTGGATTGCCAACTTTTCAGAATTTGGGGGGTGTAACTTTAGTGAGTTTGATAGGCATTGGCGTCATAAATAGGATGTTCCTGACTAGTCTTCTTGTATAGTTTTGGTTGTGGCATACACACTGTATTATATTCTTTTCTGTATAGTTTCAACCTTTGTGCAATTTTAATATAATTAATACCTTTACTGATCAAAAAAAGAAAAAGAAAAAAGATAATGATATAACCAACTTTGACTTGGAATTTATTGTAGGTGGTGCCCTTAACTTTGTCTTGGGGAGTGCTATATATTCTTTTGCTAAGCTTTCGAAAAATGACTAGAAACAATTTTTAGAATGTACACAACCTTATAATGTCAAATTTGGTTATTTAATGGACACATGTAAATTGCCCTTTTATCTTGAATATGTTGTTTGCTTGGCTATTTACGTGATAATACTTGTGTTCATCTTCTTCCCTTGTTTTGTTTCTTTCTATTTCTAAGAAGATCGAGAGACTGATGATTCTTTCCCATAAAAATAATTGTTTCACTTGTTTTAAATAATTGTTTAATATTGATGTGTAGTTATTTCTCTTGATATCTTTCCAGTTATTACTGTTCGAGATAAACTTGAGTCACTATGTAGGGAGTTACAACGTCAGAACAAAATGCTAATGGTACACTTCCCTTATGCCCCGAATTGATTGAATTGATTATATCACATTAATTTTTGTTGCTAGATAATTGGATCAGTGTGTATATCCATGTTATTTCGACTGCTTGTGTTTTGAACCTCCAAAGTTTGATCCTCAGATACAATACCTAGTTATGAATTCCATGGGATTTTTTTTATTTAATTTTAAGAAATATATAAATTAAAGAGGAGCAAGGCCCTTGTTCATGAATACTTTATAGGGAGAACAAATTTATTTATTTATTTGTTTGTTTTTAAACTTGTCTTTTTCACAAAGTTTACAATAAAAAAAATGCATAATTCAATACAAACAACACAAAAAACCTTGGTTATTCAAAATTATCCGATCTAACTTGCTTCAACCTGACTCAACTGGCATCAATATCTGTTAAGTGTAGGGTTGAAAAATTGGTTTTTGGGTTAGGTTCCTTGATTTGAAGGTTGGGTTGGGTTGTGTCATTAACTGATTGTTTTGTTCTCGGGGATAGGGTTGGGTTTGCCTTTGGCCTGATCCAACCCCCCTGAGTTGCAGCCTACCCATTTTTTTTTTGATAATTGATGAATTGTATAAAAGGTAAAGGAAAGAGAAAAGAAAACAACACCAAAGCAAAGAGATAAAGCCCAATAGTCAGAAAAAAAAGAAACGAAAAGGCAAACATTGTCAATCCTCCTCCAGCATCATCTCCATCGGTTGGATCCCCTTGAACATGACAGTCCTCCTCACACCCCTCCTGGCCAAACACTCAGTTGCCATATTGGCCCTACGAGACACAAGATGGAATGAGATATTCCAATCCTTGCTCAAAGACCAAGCCAAACGAACCCAGTCAATAGGCAAATAGTGATCAATCCTCCTCCAGCATCGTCTCCATCGGCGGAACCCCCTTGAACATGACAGTCCTCCTCACACCCCTCTTGGCCAAACACTCAGTTGCCATATTGTCCCTACGAGACACAAGATGGAATGAGATATTCCAATCCTTGCTCAAAGACCAAGCCAAACGAACAAGATGAGTAAATCTCCAGGCACACTACTCAAGTCTCCCTAACCAGTCAATGATAGATGGCAAAGAGCACTCCACAATCAGGTCCCGATAGTCCTGCGCCCTAGCAAACCTCAGCCCGGCCACTAGCGCCACCAAAACTACCCTCACCGACTCACCAACACCACCCGGGTCGGAGAAAGCAAATAAGTAAGCCCCCTCACTATCTCTAAACACACCACCAACTCCAGAGGACTCGACAGAAACCATGTTGAAGCCATCAATGTTAAGGTTCACCCTCCCCGCCTCCGGGGACCGCCAAATAGCGTGCATCGGCAAAGGGCAGAAACCACTCATAGAGATCCTAAACCACTCTCTCCGGATGTCTACCGCCATGATACCCGCAAATTGAGTCCGCACCGCCGCCCAAGAAGCTACTGAGGCCATAATACCCTCAATCACACTCGAAGTCGAGGGCACGATATCCTGGAAGATCCTCAGGTTACGCTCCCTCCGGATATGCCATAACGTAGCCTGAAACACCAACCCATACAAAATGCGCCCTCTCTCGGCCAAACCAGGGAACCGCCATTGAGCAAACAGATGACATGCTCGCCGGCATAACCCATGCTCGCCTAATATTACTCAAGAAGAAAGTCCAAATCTCAACAGCCACCAAGTAGTGCAAGAATAGATGGTCAGGTGTCTCCTCCGCTCTACATAAAAAGCACAAGTGATATGAAAGAGCCATATACCTCATCCTCCTTTGCTTCATATCCGCCGTATTAATCCGATAAAGCAGTTCAAACCAGACAAAGGCCCTAACTCTAGGTGGAGCAGGAGAGTACCATAGACTGGGCAGAGAAGGTGATAGGGCCCCAATTCTCACGAGAACATACCTTTCATATCCGACGATCAGATCCTCCTATTCGGCCATTCTTGAGACACGACTAACTCTCCGACGCACTTAAACAAAGAAGCCAACTACCCCATCTCCACCTCCCTAACATTTCTACGGAGAGGGAGATTCCACAGAAGGCCAGAATCTGACCAAGAGAGGACCTCACTAATTATAGCAGACTAGAACTGGACTAATCTGAAAATTCTAGGAAGCCGAATATGAAAGGGAACCTCCCCAAGCCATACATCAAACCAGAAAGAAACAGAGAACCCACACCTCACCATATAACGAATCAAGGAAAAAATAGGGGGGCTAGAAGCAAAACTGCCTTCCACGAGCTCGCCGAAAACACCCTTGCGGACAGATTTGGATCCCTTCCGTTCACTTGAATTCCATTCTTGCTAACAATCACTTTGCACCAAAGATGACTCCTCTCATTGTTGAATCTCCAAAGTCATTTAGCTAACAAATCCGAGTTCCGGTCCACTGTGTTACCCAGATTCAAACCACCTAACTCCCTCGCCTTACAAATCTCCTCTCACTTAGCCAAATGATCCTTCCTTTTCCCGTTTCCCTCCCATAAGAACTTCCGCTGAAGCTTCTCGATATGAAAAGCCACCCCTCTAGGCATACGAAATAGAGACATGTAGTACACGGGAAGATTAGCCATAACGGTGTGAATAAGAATGATCCTACCACCCAAGGACAAGGAGTTTCTCTTCTACCCGGCCAAACGTTTCTTAATCCTCTCAATAACAGGATCCTAAAAGATCAACGATCTGGGATTATCCCCCCTAAGGTACCCTAGGTAGGACTAGGGCCACTCCCTCTCCCTACAACCTAACTCTACGACATACTTAACCTTCACCTCCTTCTCCACATGAATGCTTGACATCGTAGTCTTCTCCATATTTACCTTCATGCCGGATACCATCTCAAACACTTGGAGGATAGCCTTAACCCATCTAACTTGGTCAAGGTCCGCCTCAATGAACATAATCATGTCATCGGCAAATTGGAGATGGGACACCTTGACTTCGTCCCTCCTGATCTGAAAACCTCTTACAATGCCCCTCTACTCAGCTATCCCCATAAACCAACTCAGAGCATCCCCAACCAAAGTGAAGAGGAAGGGAGAAAGAGGGTCTCCTTGTCTAATACCCCTAGAGGAAGGAAAGAACCCATGGATTGATCTATTCAACAAGAAGGAAAAGCAAACGTTTCTGGGACAACCCACAATCCATCTCCGCCGTCTCGCCCCAAAACCTTTCCACTCCAAAATATAGTCCAGAAAATCCCACTCAACCCTTTCGTAAGATTTCTCCAATTTAATGACCAGCCTGGGCTTCCTCACTCTAAACTCTCCTCCACATGCCGTGCCGCCACAAGAACACTATCAACAATCTGTTTACCCTTAATGAACACACTCTGTTGCGGGGAGACCAATGGAGGAAGCACACATCTCAAAGGACCTTGGCGATGATCTTATATAAACTAGTGGTACGACTAATAGGCCTAAAATCCTTAATATCATCCGCCCCATGTTTTTGAGGGATAAGGACCAAAAAGGTAGCATTTGTCGCTTAATGAATAATCCCACTTTCAAAGAATTCACGGAAAAGCTTCATTAAATCAACCTTAATCATCTCCCAATTTTCTTGAAAAAAGCAAATCGAGAAACCATCCAGACCTGGAGCCTTATCCCCAGCCAACTCGCAGATCGCGGCCTTAAGCTCCTCAAAAACCCTCTCCAACCAAAGGTTGTTCTCCTCCAATCATCCCTCACTCCTGCTCTTCAACACAAAATCAAATAACTTCTATGACTTATACAATCGTGAATAATAATCAGATAAAGCAGAAGTGATCTCCTCCTCAACCTCCACTCTCTCCCTCACCTACTCTCAAGGATAACATCTCATTCATCCTTCTTCTACCATTGGTGATTTTGTGGAAGAAATTGGTGTTACCATCCCCTTCCTTCAACCATGTAGCACGGGATTTCTGCTGCCAACTAATCTCCTCTAATTTCAGAACGTCCTCCAATTCTTCCTTAATCTTCTTCCTCTCCTCTACCTCATCCCTACTCAAAGATCTCATCCCTTCCCCTCGATCAATCTCCACCATCCTACCCAAAAGTTTATTCTTCCTATCCCCCACGACACCAAAAACCTCCGTATTCCAACTTTTAAGCATACCTCTCAAACCTGTAAGGCCTCTCATGAACTTGAACCCGGTCCAACCAGGATCCACCCCAATACACTCCTCCCACCAAGCCATAATCGAATTCTTAAAATCAGGATGGGAGAGCCACATATTCTCAAACCTAAAGGGAGACGGCCCTCTCTGTCTAGAGGTAGTGCTAATCTGAATGGGCCAATGGTCTGAAACGGTTCTAGCCAAAAGCCATTGATTGGTAAAAGGAAAATGCTCATACCAACCTAGGGACACCAGGAATCTGTCCAATCTACTACAAACTGGATTGCTCTGCTCATTAGACCAAGAGAAGTTCTCCTTATTCAACGGATAGTCCACCAATTCACGTTCCCGAATGACAGAAGAAGATTTTCTCATGCTTCTAGTAACTATAGTCATACCCCCACTTTTCTCACTAGCAAACCGAGTCACATTGAAGTTCCCAATTAAACACCATGCCCCGTCAAACTGTCCTTCAAGGAATCTAACTTCCTCCCAAAAAGCTGTCCGATCCCTAACTCTATTCGGGCCATACACGGCTGTAAGAGCCCACTCAAAGCCATCCACCAAACTCCTAAACTGAATGGACAAACCGAAACAACCTAGGCAAACCTCACTACCGGTCAACGAAAGCATATTCCACATCACAAGAATACTCCCGAAAGCCCCAATCGAAGACAAGAACTCCTAACCACGGTCTCTATCACCCCACAATCGCCTCACCAAAGCCTGATCTCTATGATCTCCTTTTTGGTTTCGATTAACACTAGAATGTCCGGTTGAGCATTCATACATAAGTCCTTAACCGCCCTTTTCTTCCCTACCTTACCGAGACCTCTAATATTCCAACTAACAATCTTCATAAGACAACTTCCTCTCCTCCCTCATGCCTACTCCTAAAAATATCGACAGCCCTCTGAATAGGAACATCAATACCTTTACCATCCCGGACCTGGTCCAAAACACTAGACGCAAACACCACCATTCTATCTACCACCCCCTCCTCTCTATTCCCAAGGCTATCAGGCCTCCTCACAATCTCAGCACACCCTGCTCCTACAGAGTGTTTCAAATCTGAAGCCCCTTCATTAGCCTCTACCTCTACTACCTCCACATCACCCCTCACACCACCATCCACAATCTGTTGAGAATGAGAAACACAGTGAACCAGAACCCCTGCCTGTAACAGCTTCTTAGCCTTTGAAGGTACAACAGAAGCAAGAGGACTCTTTGCTGCAAAACAATTGTTAGCATGAGTAGATTCAAAGGAAAGAGAAAGGGACTTCGTCTTACGCAACGAGCGTTGCGGCTTACCTGAGGAAGCAAGATACAAACTGGAAATAGAAGGTCGCAAGGCCGGGTTGAAGGGACAACCTGCACTTAAAAGTTCAAAACAAGAATCACTGGTCAACACTGCTTTCGGTTGACACCCACGGACAGAAACCCCTAAGGATTCGGCAACGGGCACTCCCACCCCACCGTCTCTACAATCACCCGACTCAACACCAATCTCCCCAATAAACTTTTCTGCAGCATTTCTCACCATAGAATCGCCATTCAACAAACTCTTTCTAGCATTAACCTTCTGAATCTGTCCTACCCTTTGCTAAGTAGATCTGGACTGTGCTTCTTTGTGTTGTCGACGGCGCTAGGCATCACACTCTTACCGTAATCAGCCACCCCAGTCTCCAACGACTTCACCCTCGAGCATAAATTCCTAACGGCCATTTCAATTGGTGCCAATGCTTGCTCCACGACAGTTTTGAACTCCTGAGCTGTTGATGTCAACATTACATCCAACACGCTGTGGCCATCTAAAGAAAACACTCATTCTTTGTTCGGTTTCTGAGAAAGCTTCTCATCCCCTCGCGCCATCGCATCATGAGTATCACGGTCCCCTTCCAATCTCATATTCTCCCCACCCTTCGGCAATACCCCTTCACCATGTGAGCTACTCCTGTCAGAGTCGTGAGTGTAAAAAGGACCCAACTGCCTCTTCAAGGAAGAAGATCTAGGCTTTGCACCAGAACTAGTGGGCTTGCAGGCCCGTCTCGATCTCGGCGTGGATATCTCACCAGTTTCAAAGGTTCTCAGCCCAAGGTCCACAATTTCCTCCCCAGCCCCACATGACTCAGCCTTATAAGAAGACTCCTGGACAATGACCATCTTACCCCGGTCAAGCGGTATGGGTCTCGCGTCTGGAGGCGGCCCAATAGGATAAGACAAGCGGTATGGGCCCCGAGGCCCGTGAAACATTGGGGCCAGTAAGGGGTGTAGCCCAGGACGCGTCACCCCTTACCGTACATAAGGACTTCTCACCTGAGTCACCTTCATTAGCCCTAACAGGAGCAACGGCCACCTCCTTTTCAACTCCAGAACCCTGTTGAGCCAAAAGAGGTAATGAATTTGAGTTTCTGATCTCCCCATCCTCCCGTCGTACCTCAGGACCCTGCAATTGGCTAGGAAGCTCTACCAAACTTCCAACGCCGGCACTGCCATCAGATATACCAACTAGGGGGTCGAGCCCACCTACCCTACCATGTCCCCTCACCAAAGCCACATCATCATTGTCTTCTTCGACATTAGGACCATTCTCCGGTGAGACCCCTTCAGCAAGGATGAACACCCCAGCCTCGAACCATCTCCGGCCGTCGGAAAGCCAAATAGACCTCGGAATTGTCCATGCGAATTGGATGTGTATGTACATACACACCTTCAAAAAACCATCTCCAACCTCTACTGCCGACACCTCTGGGATCGCGAGACCCCAAAAAAAGACGCCGAACACATTGGTAAAGTCTGCCCCCACAAATGCACCGAGACCCCTTCGATGGCGATGCTCCATCCAAGGTTATAGAAAGGTTCTTCAAAAGAACCCAGAGGGTGTTCAACCATCGTAGGCGGAAGAAAGAAGGCAGCCTGAGGGGAGCCACTGGAAGAAAGGATGCGCGCATGACTGGCATCGATTACCCTGCTATTCTCTTTGTCCGTCTTACTCTTCAGTGCCCGTCTCTCTACGACCAAGATATAACTCCATCCTCCATCCACCGGCGGGAAAAACAAAGACTGACTCCGTCTTGTATGGCCGATCGAAGAAACCTTCAAAAACTCCCCTCTACGATTATGAGAGAATTCAACAATCAATACTTGCCTTCCGGATCTCAGAGAGCCCAACACTCTCGGCTTCCTCCCCCTATTGTCAATGGATGAGACCATAATCCCAATCCAGGTTAATTCTTCAATAGAAAACCAAAGCCATGTCTAGTCTCTATCACCTTCAATAGGGACCGATCAGCTTCAAAGAAGAACATTATGGGAGTAATTCACATCATTATATAATGTTATTTTCAACAAGTTGCGACACTTGAGGAGCATTACCATCCACAAGAAGGCTAGCAAGAAGGCTGCTCGACTTAGCTCTCTTGATCATTTTACCAGTATTTAACCGGTGTTTTAAATGTCGCTTTTGCTGGAAATTTTGCCATCGGGGCTTGAGTGAAATTTTACCAAAATATCGAGGGATGTTTTCGTTTTTGGCGGAATATTTTGCCGGATGGAGAGAAATGGGGGAAAAGTTAGAAAAAATTTGAATAAATTTTAATGAAACTTTAGGGATCACTAAAAACACATAAAAAATACACAAATAACTCAAAATATAACAATAACAACTAGGTGTAGTGATAAACTAACATTTAGGGATCTAAGTAGCATCTTGCTGGCAGCCTATAAATATGAGCTGCTATATGAAATGTGAACTACCATCTATGAAAAAGTCAAAATCTAAGAAGGCAACATCCAAGTACATGATCAAATGTATGACAACGCCGACACCGACTCGAATAGATGCATTGACATGAATTTTCAACCTAATGGCTCTAGAGTTATGCAAAACGTACAACTTAAAACAAGAATGTATGAGGATGTTAGATATACCTCACAAATGCTCAAATTGATGCTTTAATCTTTAATATGCCGTTTGATTCTTGTTAGATCTTAGTAATGAAGTGTATTGATTTGATTTTGTAACTCAAATCTTAAAAAAAATGCAAAAAAGAAGAAGAGATTTTTGGTCACCTTTATGGGAAAGGAGGTTTCGGTCAAAATGGGGGATATTTCGATCAAAAGTTACCCAATGTCGATTAGTTTTAATAAAAAAAATATTCAATAGAGAACCGGCTTCTGCAACCCGAAAACTGAACTGAGTTGACATTAGGGGTGCAACTTGGTTTGTTTTGGTTTGGGTTGAAATCAACCCAAAACCAACCAAGGCTGGTGAAGGTAGCCTATAACCGAACTGAATAAAGAACCGACCTCCGCAACCTTAAAACCGAACTGCGTTGAATCGAAAAACCCTAAACCCAAATTGCAATTTCAGTTCGGTTTAGGGTCGGGTTAATACATTTTTATAAGAATTATATTATATATAAAATATAATATATCATATATATACTACACAATACATATAAATATATGTGGACTACAATTCGATTTTAATCGGTTTGGTTTGGTTCAGTATAGAAATATATACACTAGAGTTTGGTTTCTGGTTCGGTGTGGTTTAACCAGGATTTCAACCCAAAATCAAACTGATAATAATTCGATTTTATAATTTTATAACCAAAACGAACCAAATGTCTAGAAACCCAATCCAAACCGAACTAGATTTGGTTTGGGTCGTCAGTTTCAAACTGAACCGACTCAAGTTGCACCCTTAGTTAACATTTACATATGCTTTCTTTAAATCCACCCTATGGGCTACGCTTCGAACTTTCGATCTGGAATTGATGGATTCATTCACTATGAGTACACAATCCAAAATTTATCTACCCTGTATGAACTTCTTGTAGGAAGCTACTAGTTGGGATAAGGCATATGATGCTGATGATGATGCAATAAAATTGCTTAAATGGCATTATACAATTAGATGAAATCAAGGTTCGCGATGTCGGTGTCGCCTGGTGTGTTGCCAAGTGACACTGGCGAAATTTCGGCAACATGGGGGAAAAAAGGGGAAACCAGGGTTTTTTGGTCCCTAACTTTAAACATGTTTAATTGAGGCCTAAATGCATCCAAATACCTCAAAAAATGCAATAACAATTGCCTACATATTAAAACTCATTACTTAGGGGGGGGTTAGCTTGCAATTTGTCGAGTCTATAAGCTGTAAAAAAAAGATGATATCTGTAATTAATTCAAACTAAAAGATAGATGAAAGTAGGAATCAAGTGTCATAAACAAAATACAAAAAAAATGAATGTAATTAATTCAAGGTTTTTTCAATTTTTATTTTTAATTTATTACAATCTGTTTTTCATTTGTTTTTATTTTATAGAACATTTAAACAGTAAAATAGTTGATATTTACTAACATATCATATTTATTTCAATGTGTTTCAATTTATTTAAGACTTTTTAAAATTATTTTATAATTTTTAATTTGTTTTTTGATTTTTTTGAAATTTCCAGAATAAAAAACAGTTTCATTTGCAATATTAGTTAACATACAATAATGTCTTTAACTTAATTAAAAAATTTCCAATTTTTTTCAAAACTTTTGTAATTTTGTAATTATTTATTTTTTAAAATATTTATAATTTCTTAATATTTTCAGAATTATTAGACATACTAATTACATGTCATAAGTAATGATTAATATACGTGTATTATTTAATATATTGAATAGTATCTAAAATATGCTATTTAAAATCGAGCAACATTTCGGCGACACCGAGTGAAACCCAGGTAAAATCGAAACCTGAGATTTTACCCCCAGGTTTTGTGTCGCCAGGTGGGGGAAATGGTGAAATGTCGGCGAATTTCGCTCGTTGTCGCCAACATTGCGAACCTTTGATGAAATGAGCAAATACAAAGAGGGGACATCAGTGTATCACATCCATAAAGAGTGGTGCCACGGCTCAATGTCATCCTCATGACCCCCGCAATTCCTATACTAACCATGCATCATCATCTCTATGTATTGGCAATATTGGGCCCAATCCATGGTATGATGGTATCATTCCATGTAATAATAATCTAAATATTTTTAGTATATTTAGATATATTTATGTCTTATTTAGGCTACATTATGGATAACTTTTCCATTATTCTCCATATTGGTCCGCAATAATACCTTCCCAAATATATGCCAATCACTCTATATGCATTGTTTTTGTCATATTTTGGGTTTTTTAAATGTATTTAGTTCTAAGTTAGATTCTTACAAAGTTTCGCTAAAAATCTCTATTTTCACATTTTTCTTCATTTTTCCACCATATCGGTGACATGTTGTCAACATAACCCCAGAAAGGTTCAACGACATGTCTTGCAACATCGACATTTACAAGCTTGTACCTCTATTGCAGCTAGCCAATTGCGAAGGAGTGATCAATTCTAAGTTGCACACTAGACACAAATATCAGTTGACATTACGTAAATATGTATCTTTAGTAGATTCAAATTTCAAACTAACTCACACGGGTTAGCTCAACTGGCAGGCTCTCTAGCTCAGGAACTGGAGGACCTAGGTTCGAGTCCCCGGGCTTACATGATATATGGTCCTTGGGGGTGGGGGTCATGTATCCGGGGTCTACCCTGTCCCCACTAAGTGAGGTCGGGGGTTCCACGTCACCAAAATAGATTCAAATTTCAAACTTGATCATCCCTTGGAGAATTTATAAATAAGAGGTTTAAGACCTTATTGAATAAAATAATTCCAGTGCAGTATTGTAAGAGGTTTAAGACCTGGAGTTGGAGGTTTAACAATGCAGGAATGCGTTAGTGGGAAGAATGATTGCCATGCCGTGAGGTGATAAACAATTCAAACTATGAATAGCCATCATTTGTTGTTGATATAAGTTTATGATAATTACCGTACTGTGAGATATCTCATTCAAGTCATTCATAAATCTCTAAGACGTTCAACACTGCAATGGATTCCTTCTCTTTTTTTTTTCTTCTTCTTTTAATTTATAAATATTATGATTAATTGGTTGCCTGAAGTTTTAGTTGGTGGTGTGTTTTGCATTGAAGTATTCATTCTTGATTTTACGTTTATCTCAGTATCAGGCTTCCTTGCCCTTCATAAACTTTGTTCAGTTGTTGATATCTTGTTAAACCATAGGTCACCATATTTCATTGGATCTGGAGAAGGTTTGAGTTTGTGATTTTTTCAGCTTAAACTATCAGATTATCAGTCTATCATAGATCATAGTTTTATTTCTTTTCTGGTAGCACTTTCAGTTTTACCGTGTTCTTCCAAGATCATATTTTTTTATTCATATTTTTGAACTCTGTTGTGAATGAACTTCTGACTGTATAATGTTTTCTGTCATCTATTTATTATTACCTCTTGAAATTAAGTTTGGAGTGGTTGTAGTAATTATCCATGCTTCAACTGTTTTGCACTATGAATTTCAGTATTTGGCATCATGATCAGTGGATTCTATTTGCTCATTAATTTCAGGAGGAATGCAAAAGAGTCTCGGTGGAGGGACAAAACATGAGATTAGATCTATCAACTAAGTTCCACGATACAATTAAGGTTGTGCTTATTTGCTACTTACCATAGAAGCTACCTTTTAGTATGAACGTGTTGTAGATTTGTCTTGTTATGCCAAGAATCAGTTATCTTTCCATGTCAAAAATAAAAGTAGCTACTGGGTTTCTAGTATTATGAAGTAAGTAGCTGGTGGCATGTGGAATATTGCATGTGGCCAAGGGAAATATAAAATGATTAAAGCAAGTTTCTTTCAATGTTACAGTAACAAAACAAGGACTTATTTTACTTGAGAATAAAAAATAAAAAAGATAGATTATAAATTTTTATTACTTGTCATTTTTTTTTTTTTTAACTTTTTTCTTTTTCAGTACGCGATAGTTTGGGCTTAAGAGTTTTAAATAGAAAAAGAAAACCTCCAAGATTTTAAATGACAATTATAAAAAAAATTCAGTTTTTTATTTGTTTATTATTATTATTATTATTTCTTAAGAATTTTAACTGAACCAGCAATTACATAGTTTTAAATCGGCTACAAAAGTCACATACTATAAAACAAAGCAAAATAAAACAGTTAAAGAAAAAGAAACATGTAATTGGAGCTAGATAAATTCATGAAGAACAAAAAGATAAAGAAAAGAAAATTATTGTATTCGTAATATAGGATCCAGTGACAACGTTAGAAGGTTGGATTACATATTTAACATGAAAGAAGTTTTTGTGGAACATGGTAACTACCAGAGCCAGTGACGATGTTAGAAATGTGGGGCCATGAGTATTTTACCGAAATAATAGGATCCCAAATAAAATCCGAGTCATCCTATTAACTACACAATCACTCCATCACACTGCAGAACTGCCAAATTGACAGGAGTCCTCCCAAATAATTTGAGTTTTATTTGTTTTCATACAATATTCTAGGTTTCTTTGGGGAGAATAAAGTTATTTTTTGGCACATTTCCCAAGGGCTTCCCACTTTATACATAGTATAGATTAGGGATAGTTGTGAGGCTTAGCAATTGTAGTATTCTTTGTATTTAAAAAAGCATATAATTTTGCCACTCACAGCTTGCTATTTGAAGTGTCAACACTAAAATTAAGTGAAGGAGATGTTCATTGACGATGTTAAAGAACTAACACACAAAATGTGACAGCCTCCATTAGCCCACTGACAACCCCACATCAAAGACATGACCATATGGGAGCCATCCCTCATGCATAAATCATGAACATGCAAGCTCGCTGCCTCTCTCAAGCCTTTAATGAAGGCGATGGTCTCAATTATTTTTTCATTCCTCTCTCATATCGTGTGCCGGTAAGAAAATATGGATGATCTTACCCCCATAGTTTTAAGACTCAGTATCGGATTGGGGATCATCCCGAGCCAATACCGAGTTGGATCGGCGATCCAACTCTACATCGGCTGATCCAAAACTTGGGTCAGATTTAAAAAAAAAACAAATGAGAAAAAATACAAAAAAATATAAATACATAAAAATTTGTTGAAATGTCTATAAATTTAAGCAATCGCCAATATTGTTTGGGATCCTATTATTTCATAACCAATATTGTTGCATTCAAGCAATCGCCAAATCAAAGTGTGCAATTAACCTTACTTACATTTATATAGATCATAAAAAATGCTAATATAAATATATAATGAATAATTAATCAAAATAATGATTTACGCCAATAAAGAATGATAAACATTGATGAACAATTGACAATTAACATGTAATATTCAATGAAGTAATACATTGAAGTTCAAGTACATAATTAAGCACAAGTATCAATATATCATACCATATAAGAGGAACCAAATGAGGAATGGACCTCAAATGAGAGCCATTCTTCTTAAAATTGCAAATTTCAAATGTGGTCACATGACCACATTAAAAATTGTGTATCAAACGATCCGTGTTGGATTGTCCGATACAACTCGGCAATCCTGAGACAAATAGTCCAGATCGGAGCGAGACATAAATAATTCAGATTTTTTTGTCTCAGTTATGGATTGCGGATCGGACTGAGTCGATCCCGAGTTGTATCGGGTGATCCAACTTTGGATCGTCCGATCCTTTACACCATGCTCACCCATATCATCTATCAATGCGCCTCCAGTTTTTCCTGGACCCTGGTTTCCTAGATAATACCCATCAACATTGAGCTTACTTGACCTAAGGGAGGGATGGCTCCAAGGAACACACAATTCCCAAACACCCAAAGTAGATAATTACTCATAGTCATGGTTGAATTTATTGGTTTGGCATAGCAGACTGGGCAGGGCTGGTTCCATTTCACACTGCCGATATGACTCGATATTGGCCGGTCCAATCTGATACATCCAAACCATGCCAGACGATATCGGTATTTTTCTTAAAAGATGTTATTTACTCTTAGTGAAAAGTAAAGAAGAAGAGAATAAATGAAGAGAAATAGGAGAAGAAGAAAAGAAGAGCAGCAACAACAGTGAACCATTGGTACTCCTTGCTCTCTTGTTTATTCCTCTCTCTCCCTCTCGCTCTCTGTCTTTATTTTGTCTTTTTCTTTCTCTTACTCTTAGTCTTTGTCTCTCTCCCTCTCCCCATCTCATCTTCTCTCTTCCTCTCTCCCCCTCGTTGTATCTCACCCCTTTTCTGTAAAGAAGAAGAGAATAAATGAAGAGAAATAGGAGAAGAAGAAAAGAAGAGCAGCAACAACAACAATGAACCATTGGTACTCCTTGCTCTCTTGTCCATTCCTCTCTCCCTCCCTCTCCCTCTCTTTCTTTATTTTTGTTTTTTTCTCTTACTCTCAGTTTTTGTCTCTCCCTCTCCCCATCTCATCTTCTCTCTTTCTCTCTCCCCCTCATATCTCACCCTTTTCCTGATCTCTCTCTCTCTCTCTCTCTCTCTCTCTCCCTTTCTAGTCTCTTTCCTTCTCCCATTCTCTTACTCTCTATATCTCTCTCCCCCTCTGTCTTTCTCTTAGGTTTTTCTTTCTTTTTTAACTTTTTAATGAAGAAAATTAACCAACCGGCACATAGTGATACAAATACCTGACTGAACCATCTTGGACCGGCCAGTCCAGACTGGTATGTACCAGTACTAGATGGTTGGTATGAACCGGTACTAGACGGTATTTGAAACCATGATTATAGTGGGATATCTCTGAACAAGCAGAAATCATTAGCCCAATGTTAAGACAAGACCAGCACATCCTAATTGCTCCTCGAAGTACAATAGTTAAATACTAAAAATCCTCTTGTTTCTCGCCTTCCAGATAGTCCACTGAACAAAGAAGTTACTAATCTGACTAGGCATAACTATGGAAGCTGAAGCTTGTGAAGAAAGAAGCACCACACCTATCAATTCACCTTAATGCACGAGAATAAATGGACTGCTGAGTTGCTTGATTTCAAGCACGTCACATAAAATTGACAGAAGGTATTCTTGAATTGGACGTACTTCTGGAGGATATTGTTTGTAACTTTTTATTGATCTTACTGAGGTTCTTTGTCCAATCGAAGGCCTTATTACTAAGAGGAATTGGGAGGAGGGAAAACTTGCCTATTGGGGTGGGGGGAAGGAGAATAACTGCATGATACTCAAACTGTGAGGATAAGAATTTGAAAAACGATTTACATAAAAACTGCTCACTAGATCCAAGGACCAGATTTTTGGATCTTTCCGAGTTGGATCAACGCACACGTCTTTAGGTGATCAAACAAGGATGACAACTCAAGAAAGTCTGCCGATCTCAGGTCCCTACCAAGGGGCAAATACTACTCGTAATCTAGACCTGAGTGAGACCAAATACAAAATATCCGAGAACGTAAACTCTTGTATAAGCCAACCACTTTGAGCAAAAATGAAAAAGTTTAGGCTTATTCGTGGTTCAAAACGTCTTATCTTATCTGCCGATACGGTCGATACGTATCTTGTATCCACCGTGCCGGTACGATACACAAGTGTATTTAAGGACAAGATAATTTTTACACTATATAAGTCGATACATGTAACATATCGACCGTATCAGTTAATACAGTCTATATATTACAATATATCAAATGTAGTCAACCAATATATTCGATACATGTAATGCCTTTGCCTTTTTTACATGTAAAAGTATGACGAATGAACCATTGATTCACTGTTCAACTCCCTTTGTCTCCCTAACCAAAAAGTCAAACCCCGTTGAAATTAGTGTTTTTAAAGGAGTTTGAGGCGCACGCCTCGAGGCGTGGCATTAGCAAAACGCCATGAGGCGTAAGAAGATAGCGCAGGGCGCTCGCGAGGCGTACGTGAGGCATGGTGAGGCGTTGGTGAGGCGTACGCCTCACACATGAGGCGTTGGTGAGGCGTAAGCGTCACACATAAGGCGTGCGCCTCATGTGCATACACTATAAAAAGAAAAAAAAACATTTTCTTTTATTTATTTTTTTAAAGATTCTTTTACTTGTGTCTTATTAAAACTGAAGAGAACATCCGGAGAAGAAAAAAGAAAACATTTGGAGAAGAAAGGAAAAGAAAAGAGAA
>JAUPMG010000013.1:11032745-11048535 GCA_031762675.1 Pachysandra terminalis | reverse complement strand
CTGATCCGCGATCTAGAAATAGATCCCGAAGGTCGCGTCTCGTGATCCGTGCCATCCCACCTAGGGATCTGGGTCACCGGGTTCAGGGCGTGACAACTATCCACGCGCCCATACACGTCGATAACTCTATGGAATCCATTACATTCGTCCTATGGTGATAAATCATATCTAACCACCTAAATCCATCACATAAAACAAAATCTAGATTAAACCGGTTCAATCAGTTCGATTTTCGGTTCATTTGGTCAAAATAGGCATTGTAGGTATGGGTTCACATAAATCTCATAACTCATAAGCTTAAGGCCTAATCAACTAGGCCCATAGCCCATCACATCAACATATACTCATCTCTTTGATATAAAGCCCATTTTCACATACTTGGCCCATTTCACTAACATGAGCCCACCTGGCACGTTTTCCAATGCAACACAGTTTGCCCAATCCAACACTTCTAGTTCACCCAGAATGGTTCACAACCCATCCATACCCCACAATTGCCTTTGTACATGTTCTGCACACTTTAATGTGCTGATATGCTAATCTGCGATTGATCGCAAAATAGGTGCGATCGATCGTACACCAAGAAAACATACTCTGTTCTATGTAATCTGATAAAACCGAATACATATATCATTCAAACCCTTTTAACTTCAATTCAAAAACATACCTACTAATGTATACTACCTTTTTAAACTCAACTATCCAAACCACATGCATTGTAAATACAGAACTTACCATGTTTCTAGCCAAAACATAATTTTCTAAAACCCATAAAACATACTTTGTTTGATGTTTTTCAAATCCGAATCCCAATCAACCACCATAAACACTACCAAAATATCAGTTAATCTTTCAAAACACTTATACAGACCATAATTCATAAACTAGAACTTATAATTGAACATAATCCATTGAAAAATCATTGTTTTGTTACTTGCTAAAACAAAAACCATAAAAATCTGTTTTTCTGCAATTCTGAGAAAACCGAAACCAAAACCTCATATATGTATATTTCAAATATTTCTAAATCAATACCAACAACATTTGAAGATCACTGAACCCATTTGAAATTCAAATTAAGAATTCTCATACAATATAATGCTCAAATTATCATAACCATTTTTCTGCAAAAACAGTAACTATGAACAATAGAAACAAAATCAATTAAAAAGGATTAGCACATGATCCTTACCTTGCACTGAACGAAATAGAATTGATCTCAAGTTCGGACTACCCTTCCTTCTGCAAAATTCAGCAAGATCTATCATTCCTCTTCTCAAGCCTTTCTCTCAATTCCAATGTGTAGAGAACTCCCAAACCACACCTCTATTTATTGGGTTTCTAAGACCCTCCCTCATCCCCCATGATCTCAACCTTAACTCCCCCACTCTCTCTCTCTCATCACTCCACCCTCTCCTTCTCTCAAACGCACAGTTATGCGTTTGGGAAGAAGAACAGTTTTATGAAATTACAATTTGCCCCTCATATTTTAATTTAATTACAAATTAACTCTTATACTTTTGCATAATTACAATTTTGACCCCATATACCAAAATTCATTTTTTAAAGTCCCCTGTCATCCTCAAGTCTCACAAAATCACAAATAAGTCTCCAAATTCAGAAATACCTAACTTCAAATCACCAAAACCTTTAGCTTTTCATAATATTAGATTGACCCCTAATTTGAAAATTGTATTACGAAAACACCCTCATGATACAAATAATGCACGACTATATACAAATAACATAAATACATAATAATTCGAGGATTAAATTATTTTAAAAAGGTTCAGGTCATTACAATACCAACCGGATATCTGAACAATGTGATGTAAGTTGCATTTTCTGTATGATCAGCATGGATTACTGTAATTGTTTTTCTGATTTGTGGTTTGGATTTACACCTTGTGTGTGTGATGTTAAAATGCATGATTTACTCTTTTGACTTGTGTTAATTGATGATCTAATGTGTTCCGATTCATTTGATTATGGTTTAAAATGTTTATAATTATTTCAACGTGATTTCGGATCATAAGTTTCAGTTTCATGGTTTTTGGAGAAGTCTGGAGATTTTGTCCCGTGTCCCGTCGGCAGGCACCGGTCCACTGACCCGGCTACCGACAAAGGACCATTTTATCTAGAAAAACACAGGTTCCACATCCCGTCGGCAGGCAACGGTACACCGACCAAGCTGTCGACAAGGGTTTGTTCGAGGAAACACAGGTCATTAGGAATGTTGTTCTGAACCAAATAAGTGTAGTTTTGGTCTATTGGGATCAAGGGAAGGTCAGTGGGCTCGGACCCACCTGTGGGGGACCTACTTGGGTTTCCACGATACACCCCAGCCCTGTCGACCAACCTGCCGACTAGAATTTTAAGTTGGGGTTTTGACCCCGTTTGTTTGGTAACTAGTACATTAGACCATCAGTGAAGTCATATCAGATTTTGAATTGGTTTGGTGTGTTTTGTGCACTAATGTTACCTATTAGTTGGTAATCTTAGTTGGAAACTCTACGGACTTGTAGTTAGGATACTTATGATGGTTTCCGACAGATCATCCGCGTGTATGAGCACGCGGATATTTTCTGAAGGGAGTCATCATTGGAGTCCTAAAGTAATGGTTACATGCATGCTAGGTTGATGTGATTGATAAGTGAGCCTGGGAGGTGAAACTGTAAGGATTCCTTGCGAGGTTCCTTTGAGGTTGCCCATACCTATGGGTTGATTTCCCATATAAATAAGTATAGGTTTCTTTACGAGATTCCATAAGATTGTGGAACAAGGATGAATTGATTTGGGGAATTGAGCCTTGTGAGACCAACCTATGTATTAGATATGTAGAAAAATGATGTACTGTATGTGTGCGCGCGTGAAGAATGTGTACTGATGTTATTATTATTATTGCTTATGAATGAACATATGGTGTTAATTGCTTGAATGGAGTACTAGTGGCATCTCCTTACAGATTACTCGTGTGTATGAGCGCATGGACAGTTTCTAGAAAGGGATATTACTGGAATTCTTTTGTGTACCTTCTTGTGTTGTGAATGTATGTGATGTGGTGAATGGGTAATCGCCCTAAAAAGGTCTCCCTGGGTTTGAATCCTTAAATGTATGGGGAGAACAAAGAGTTAGGGGAATTGAGCCCCGTAGGTTGAAAATCCTATAAAACCATGATGTACACATGAGATGTAAGAGAGTACCCAACTGTATTAAAATGGATGCCCAGTAATTGTTATTACTTGATAAGAGAGTTTTGTCCAGTTATAGTAAATTAGATGCCAAGGTAGCTTAGAACCAACTGATCACCGAGATAGGAATTGCACTAGTTAGCATTCATACTATTCGTGTTGCATTACTTGTATTTGATCATCATTTTGCATTAGCATTCACTCATCTCATCATTCGCTATGTTTTCTGTATTTCTTAATATCCTTCCTTTATACTTGTTGTTTTCAATTTCCATATAATGATGTGGATAAAATGCTAAGACTTGGGTCATGATGTAATATTACTATCACATTTATCTCTTTTAACTGTATCGTATTATTGTTGTATTTGGTTTAAGACTAACAATGTTCCATGAGAATTGGTGACACATATGTCACTTACTGGGCATTCCAAGCTCACACTACTTTTCATGTTGCAAGATGATGTGTGATATGTGATGAGGATGGATAAGGATAGACGCTATTGTTGCTTCATTTTAGTTTTTGCACTTTTATGTTATGTGAACTACGGTTGATTTGACTTGTAATGGGATTATGCCCTTTTCATATTTTAGTTTATATTTGAGACATGCGACTCATCTGAAGTCAACATTATGTATATGGGTTTTATTTTTCTTCCGTACTCTGAGGTTTTAATGAAAGTAATCTTATGTCACGAACCAAACCTGGAAATCTTAATGGAGTCCCCAAGTTAAAGTTGTAACTCTCACCCCATATCCATATGAGAGTGGATAAACAATACTTAACTAAAATCATTGAATTAAGTATGATATTATATAAGATAAAGTTATAAAAAGTAATATTCTTAAGATAATATCCATCACAAAACAATCTTCAATCATAAAACAGCGGAAATAAAATAATACTGGTCATATGCTTCGAATCAATCCCTATTAACTATTGAAAATCAAATCTAGTAAGTACTGAATTACAAAAAATAAACCCTACTACAAGTTTTACTAAAATCACCAAATAAAACCCTAATAATGACTAATATCTTCATAACATCATTGTTCTACACCTTGGTCGTCATGGTCCTTATGTTCATCATCTATAGGTCCTGAAATATGTTGTGCTCGAAAGCGTAATTTACACTAACTTTGTAAGTAAACAAATCTAACAATATTTAAGATTGAAGTAAGGACAATGCCACTCTTCAATGGTAATCCATATAAACATTAAATGAGTAAAATATGTGATGTGTGATCAATATGCAATGAATATGTACTGTGTGATCAATATGCAATGAATATGTGATGAGTGATCAATATACAATAAATATGTAATGCATGATTAATATGCAATGAATATATGGTGAGTGATCAATATGCAATAAATATATGATGAGTATGCTAATAATCATGTGGTATGAATAATGATGTAATATGCAATGCAATATGCTGGTTCAATTATTAATACATGCTGTGCACCTAGCAAATATAATCACCACATGAGATTTGAGACAAACAATCTAATATGCAATATGTATGTTGTATAGTATTTGTTTAGTGTAGGTTTCACATATGATCTCAATCATACTACCTAAAGATGCTCACTCAGAAACCATCCCACAATATATGGTAGAAATAGTAGATTATTCTATGTGCGCAACATAGTTTCTAGGGATTTCAACTTAGATGGCACAATCCTTTCACTTGTTTCCAATCATAGGGACTAATCCCAAGGCATTGCCCAGAACTTCTTTTGAGAACCATACATTAGTTGATCTACTAACAGAGTTTCACTCACATGATTTAGATATTGGGTTTTATTGATCCTCACCTATCATCTTACCATAAGTCTCTTGGGATCATCGCATAGAACATATCCTTCACCATGGAAGAAAACAAATTAATTGGTTTATTGGAATGGCCAAATCCCTCAACACATGCAAATAGTTAACACATAACTTCCTCACCTATTATGATTTTCAGATTTTAATACTCTCATTATAATCATCAATTCCAACAATATGAAGTTATGAAGGTCAAGTCAATGCATTAGACCAATACAAGGTCATTATGCAACAATATTGGCATATGATGTGCAAGTGAGAATGTGTGCATTAACTAAGCAATCAAGTATGTGTATAATGTGGAATAAGGCTAAATAACATGATAATAATGAGTATATGTGCAATATGAGTTCAAGTCAAAATATCAACAGTTTATCAAACATAGCAATTTGGTCCATAAAGAAGTAAGTAAATGAAATAATCATAATTGAGCAAAAGTAACATCATAATTATTCTAATTAGGTCAAAGTAAACATGTATGTGAAATCTCAATGCAAACGGGACAATTTGTTATTTCTCGGCAGATCGAGGGTCTGCCGAACTGGTTCGGTAGGATTTCGGTAGACCTTTCGGCATGCCAAAGAGTCTGTCGAATCCCTCTTTCGGTTTCTGGGTTCAAACAGGTTGGTCATATTGTCAGGTTCGGTAGGGTGTTCGGTATGCCGAGTCAGATCTCGGTAACCTTTCCAGGGGCTTGAAATATGCTCTGTGGCGCTCGGCATGCTGTTCGGTATGCCGAGTAGGGCTCAGTAGCATTTCCAGGGACATGAAAATTCACTTATGGGGCTCGGTAGACCTTCGGTATGATGAGGAGGCTGTCGAAGCCTATTGAAGGTGTTCGGTAAACTGTTCGGCATATCGAGGAAGCTGCCGAACCACGCGGTTTACACAAAAACATTGATGTTTTATCCTTCTTGGACTTTAAACACAAAACATATTCAAGTAACATTGGTTAGTATTAAATTCCGCACAAAACCCAATAAATAGACTTCTCAAAACAATATTCAAATTAAACTTACCATATCCTAGTATTAAAACTTGGAAATCAAGTAAAAGCCATTAAAATACTTCATACTCAATAAAAGTAACCTTGTATTCCTATTAAAACCATAAATAAAGTTATACTTGAATAGTTACCTTGATTTGATGATTGGTGTTGAGAATCACACATTCTTCCTCTTCTTCTTTTCTAAGCAATGAATCCACCTCCCAAGGCCGTGTGTTTATATAGGCACTCATGAATTCTAGAATTAGAAACTATAGAAACTCTAATCTCTACCCTTAGATTAGTTAGTTTGAATCTCAGTCCTTAGATTAATTTCCCAGCCTTCATTGGTTTCTTTCTAAATTGACTTCTTACTAATTCCTGCTAAAAAACATAGCTTTAGTTTAAATAGTTGTTATTCTACTTTGTAGAGAATTGTTACTAATTCCTTAACCTTTGAACTAGTCTCCTAGTCTTAGTTGGTTAGTTTACTATTTACTTATTTATTTGAATCCTTTCTAATTAGAGATTGTTCCTAATTCCTTGTTTTAAATCTCAGCCATCAATTGGAGATTGAAGGCTCCTACAAGATCCTAGTCATTAATTTATATTTTGAGATTCTTACAAGATAATAACCACATGTCATAAATTTAGAAGTTATGATTGTGTGTGCTGTACTTAGTTTCCTATTTGTATAACCCACCAATCACAATCGGTCAAAAGTCAAACATGAGAGCTAATTACTAAAATTTTAAATTAACCCTAATCTTTTATTATTTATATATTAACCATATTATTTTTGTTTGGGTTATTACATCTTATTTGCTTTTATTATTTTGCAAATGATACGATGATCCGCGTTCTATAGTCAGAACCCGAAAGTCTCACCTCGAGATCCGTGCTCATCGCATAAGGATTTGTGACACAATTTTTGGGGCGTGACAACCACCCCACCCCCCAGTGGGGTGGTGGTGGTGGGTGATATTGGTTGGGGTGGTGGATTTGAGAAGAGTAATTTATATTTATTAGGGGTAGTCACTCTATAACCCCTTTGAGGTTTCAGATAAAGGGGTTAATGCAGTTTCAAAAACCTTAAGGGATCTAAGTGCAAGTGGTACAAACCTTAGAGGTGAAAGTGTGATTTATCCTATATTATATGTTGTATGTATATTATTAATGAGATTAATTTGGGCTGGGTTTTAGGTTGGTGCAGGTTACTCGAAGCCCTAACCCCAAACCAGACCGAATTAATTCAGGTTTTTTCAACCCAAAATCGATCCAAAGTGATATAAAATTCAATCCAAATCAAACCAAAAATCGGGTTGGATCGATTTGGGTTGGGCTTAGCCCGACCTAAGTTACATCCCCTAAATAATCCGGTGTGAACGTAAACACGTTATTCAGTCAACGCGGTGCCGTTAGGTAAGAAGACAGACAAAGAAACCGAAGTCTCCGTTTATCTTTCCTTCCATTTGCGATCTGTAATCCTTTCCAGCTTTGCTTCCTTTGAGTCCCTTTGTCTTCGATTTAGGGGTTATTTTCATGGGGAATCCAGAAGAATCGAGCCCTTTTCTGATCAAACAAGCAGACGGAGATGCGATGGCCAAGCACCACGAAACACCGGCGACGTTAAGCTCCAGTGGCGGCGTCGGATGGACGGCGGATGGGGTGTCGTTAGGGCATGGAAGCGTGATCGGTGAACCGGTGGCTCGTTCTCGGTGGAATTCTTGTATTTTTGCTTGTCTTGGCCAGAACGATGAGTTCTGCAGCAGCGATCTTGAAGTTTGTAAGTTCTTGGGTTATATAATCTGTTGGATTAATGTAATTCCCGTTTTATGCTCTGTTTCATCTGTTTTCTTAGTAGGATTTGGATCAAACGGTTTGTTTGTATAATGTTCTGTAAGAAAGCGACGTATCAGAGGTTGATGTTTTAAATTGTTACGATCCTAAATGTTAAGGGATTAACCAAATAAGCTTCCATCAGTTCTGGGGCTATTGGAACAACGGTTAGATCTGTAGCAATTGGTATCAGAGCACAGGCATCACGTCATGGATTCGAGTCACTGAGGGAGAGGCCTATAGGCTGGATTAAAATGCCTTGGTATTATGTATGGATATGATGCTAAGTCACTGAATATTGATAGTTGAGTGGAGCCGCCAAATAGAGAAATGGCTACCATCGGGTCACTTGTAGGCTGGATTAAAATGCCTTGGTATTATGTACGGGTATGGTGCTAAGTCATTGAATATTGATAGCTGAGTGGAGCCGCCAAATAGAGAAATGGCTACCATCGGGTCAGTGTTGATAAAATGGGAAGCCGTGGACACCAGCTACAGAAGCATGGTGGTTGTTAGGATCCTAAATGTTAAGGGCTTAACCAAATAAGTTTCCATCAGTCCTGGGGCTTTTGGAACAACGGTTAGTTCCGTAACATAATTTGATATCGAATTTTAGCAGTTGACGAGAATGTCATCAATTGGTTTTAACTCTGGAAAATAATGAGTCGCAGATAGATGATGATTAGAATAAGAATGAGATCCAAATTGGCATATTGTTTGTTATGAGTGTTTAGGGTGTATGAATAACGTTATAAAGACAATGGATTTGTATGTTACTCAATTGAGGTGTTGTTTTAGTCAATGAAATGCAATTCATGTTAGATGAACGTGAAACTTCTTCAAATTATGAAGAGGAGAATGCTAAGCCCTGGTGCACACACTTTTGCTCCAATCTTTGCGCCACACGTTTAGGGGAGGTGGGGGTTGTGCGCATAACCAACATGGTGTTTGGCACCGGCAGCCCATATTGGAAGCTTACATCCATTGATTGGAGGAAGCATGTGTTCGTTTGTGTGTGAACATGGCATTTTCCTTATGAGGAATCTATTAGTATGCGGTCATCCAAGAAAATATTCAGTATATGCTGATGATATCTCCTAGGATCTGTGTTCATTATGCTGTGCTCTTCATTTATGTGGTGAGAGATATTAGTTTCTTTTTGTTTCTTGGTAGCAAAGATCAGTTTGGTATGGGAAATGCATTGTGTCCAAGGATAGAAATTGAACTTGTTGTCTCGTTGCTTTTACTTGGACTGTTGGCACTCTATGGTTTTTATGTTTGTGTTCGTGTTGTTATGCGTGGTTGACTAGTGGATATGTCAAGGGTTTCTCTCAATCAACGGGCTTTCTCATGTTTTTGGTGGTATTGTGGGGCTGCATGGATTAGATGTGAAATGTATGGCAGTAATGTGTTGCCCATTTGTAGAGTATCTTAGGTCTGTGCGACAGCGTGACATGATGTGCATGGTGTTAAATATCAGATGACCCATTCAACTTGGGATCGGACCTATTTGAACCGCGATCCCTTTATGGTACATGTAAATTAAAAAAAAAAGTTAGTGATTCATTCTGACTCCGATGAGTCATATTTGTATCGCTTGTATCAATTCAGGATGACAATATGATGTTGGATACGGACAATACTCGTGACCTCTTTAAGTAGGCATTTGAGGCATGTCTTAAAACATGTGTCACAACTACTATTAACATTTGCACGACATGATTCCTCTCTCTCTCTCTCTCTCTCACACACACACACACACACACACACACACACTTTTTCTCTCATCTTTTGACAGAATCTTGCAGCCAAATGAAAAGAACACTACTGATCTATTTGTAGGTGTGTGTGTGTGTGTGTGCATGTGTGCGCGCGTGAGTGGGTGTGGGTAGGGGGGGGTGCGTGCGTGTGAGTGTGCGTTCGTGCGTGTTAAAATATGTTTAGTCACTAGTTTGATTTTTTTCCTATTAATATTATGTCGGGTTCTGTTTAGGTCCTACTATAAGACTTGGGAGTTTTTTTAAATTTTTAATTTTTTAATTTTTTTTTATAAATTTATACCTTCCTTTTCATGTGGTTTAGGGTTTAGGCTGAAATGTGAATTTTTCATGGGGTTTTGGGATTAAGGTTACAATGTTTGTTATCAATCCTTAAATCATGAGGATTTGATGAATACTATATTGGGCTTTAGGGTAGTGGATTGAAACCCTACTGGGACAATTGGGCTCTTATTGAAGGGGTTTTCGTAGGTTTTTTAATGGAAACTCTAATTAGAACTTGACTGGTCCAATTGGTGTTTTAAATTTGGGGGGTTTCATAGTGTATGGAATTATAATAATAATAATAATAATAATAATAATAATAATAACAATAACAATAACAATAACAATAATAATAATAATAATAATAATAATAATAATAATAATAATAATAATAATAATAATAATAATAATAATAACACTAATTGGACAATAATTTATCCAATTAGGGTTCTAATAGGGGTTTAATAGGATTGAAAAGTAGGACCTAGTTAAACATTAATTGGTCCAATTAGAGTTTTATTTTTGGGAAAAGTCATAGGGTATGGAATTGAAGTTGTAATTGGACACGAATCAGGTAGTATAGTGTTGCTTGAATAATTTCTGTTGTTTTTATGATTCAATGCAGCCTGATACAACACTATTTTCAGCAATGCTGTGAGTTTTTTTAATCAATTCTTTTATGCTAATATATTTAAAATATTTTTCTGATTTTTCTAGGATTTGTTTTTTTTAACTTTTGGTTTGGGATCAGCAATGCAACTTGGGATCGGCTTGGAACAATCCCTGATCTGGTCATATGTTGTAAAACTCTGATAATGTAGGCATTACATGTGCTAGGGGGTGGTCTTGTGCTTGAGGGTCTTGGTTATAGTTTGGGATATGGTTGGCATTTTGGAGGTATCTAATTTTTTTTTTATGAGAAAATAATTTAGTGGCACTTTTATAAATAGCTTAGTAGGAGTATGCAATCAGGGTTTCTGCTTCATTCTGTTTGGAGGCTAAAATGCTTAGCATCCACCTTGAGGACAGAGAGGTGGTGCTTGACCCTCCTTATGTCATGAACTAAGCTACTTAACAGGCACTTCTATGGCATGCCGACAGGCCTACTGCATATTTTGGTTCACTATGGTCTCCTCCTTACGGATCCTAAAGGTGAGATCTAGCTATAGCATGTGCGTCAGATGTCTCATTGAAGGCAGAGGTTTACTATGCTGTTGGCTTTGTGCGTCTGCTATGCAATATTTGATTGTGGAATTCATGGTAGATACTACACAAAATAGGGCTTGAGGTAGGTTTCTCAAATGTTCCTTGTTTGAGAGGCAAGATCTGGAGCTTACGCCTTTCCTTGATTCTATTGCTATGTTTGTGGCCTTGGTGTCTTGAAGGTACCTAAGGATTATGCCGTAGGTTAGTGTACCTTCAGTACTCATGTTCAAACCTCTATGCTTGCCTATTTGTGGGATATCGGACCAATTTTGGGCGTTAGTGTTACTCTACGGATGATTGATCAGGTTTTGATGCATGGTGGCATACAAGGGGTTGAAATGCTTGATAGGTGATAACAAAAACCCAATAAGCATGCCACGGGTGTGTTAGCCTGTTAAGGGTTTCTTGGATGGAGTTTGTAGACTATATGGCTGCACAAGAGGAATCGTGTTTTAGATCAGTTTTTATTTCATGGTCAAACCATTGCAAGAATCCTTAGAATGTGACAATGTGCTTGATGTGAATGCTTCTGGTTGAAAGTGACGCCATAGCTTATTACTGAGTAGAAATCATTTACAAATTGTTGATTTGTTTTTCTAAGTTCCATTCAACATATGTTTCTTGCTCTTGATATGCTGACAAGTATGATAATATCTGGCTAGGTCTTCTTGGAAGTTTTACCCCTTGCGTGCTCCATGGCAGTAATGTCGAAAGGTTGGGATCTGGTCCAGGAGCTTTTGCAAATCACTGCCTAGCTTACACCGGTGTCTACTTGTTTGGGAATTACCTTTTTGGTTCAAATTTTCTGGCTCCATGGTTTTCATATCCTAACCGCACAGCAATTCGCCGACAATTCAATCTTGAGGTAAGTTGGCCTTTTATTCTATTTTATGTTGCGATTTTTCATGGCATGTGAAGTTTTTGTTATTATCATTACTTTACAGATTGAAGTTGTTTTAAAGCCTATAACCAATGAAATGGTTTCCTAATATCGTCAATACAAGTATATTTAATATTGATTAGTGGCTAAAAAAGTGGTTTATAATTTATTGTTTTCTCCTCCCACCTCTATTATTATTGCTCAGCAATTTGGAAGTTTTCTTCTCCCACCTCTATTATTATTGTTTACAAAAGTTGTATGTTATATGTTCTTTTTAATTGAGAGGCCATGCAAGGGAAAGTGCATAACAGTTCAAAACTACTAGAAGAGAGTTGTTCTGATAGGCCAATTATTCTAATGCATGAAAGAAGGATAGTTTGGAGATGTATTATGAACTTCTTGGAATTGCTGAAGTAGGTAAAAGAAATCAGTGGCTATGAGGAATATAACATTACATTGATAAATTGTTATCTATTCAATTATTATTGGGTTTATTATGCTTCTAAAGATAAAAACTAGTGTGACATTGACTTGAGTTTTTTGTTAGCTGTCAGATTATGGTCCAGATCTTTTACAGTTAGTAGAAGCTAGAGATGTGCAAGCAAACAGGCCTGCAAAGTTTACTATGTTTCTGGATGTAGAAACTTTGGTTTTGTTTGCTTGAGATGTCGCACCTTGCATGTCCTAGTTTCGGAATTGCTATATTTCTTACTTTGTGATAATTCTAGTCGTAGTTAGCAAGTCCTAGGTTCAGAAATGCTCTAAGTTCTTACTTTAGGTTGTATGTAGTGTTCTATTTGCAGTAGGATTTCTATATTAGTGTATAGCATGTTGGAGTTAAACTATATGGAGGATGAGCTGCTGGCTCACTTATGCATGTAAGAGTCCATTTTCTCTCATTTCCAGCCACTGTACAGTGTGTGATACTTTCAGAGATCAGGGGCGAAAATTTAGGGGTGAACATTGCGCCGGGCCAACCAAAAACCTGTCAACCCTGCCCTTATTAGGACCTTATTTGGAGAAGGCTTAAACGATTGCATTTGACTTTATTTCAGGCCCGAAGTTGAACTTGGGTGGGATTTGGTCTAAAGTTGAAACAGCCGGAGTCCTGAACCGCCTAAACTCAAGTGCATGTAATGAAATGCTCTACATAATATACAATTCTAATTGTTGCTGCAAATGTAGGGTATTAAGGGTAATGCATACATTTAATAAGGAAAGATTCATAGTTCTTTGATATACAAATTTATATGTCTGTTATGGGCACTCCTATTTGCAGAAAGAGTAAGTGTTTTTTTGCTTTAATTATGGATGAACTAACTATTCATATTCAAGAGGAGGTGCCTTATGCTATTTGCAGATGATGTGGCTTTGGTGGACCAAACTAGAGAAGGAGTAAATACAAAACTGGAGTTATGGATTGGAGGGACACCTTGGAATCATAAGTTTTAAAATAAGTCATGTTTTGATCGAGTTAGCAGAAATAATAATAGAGGTGATGCAATGGTAAGAATTGAGAATCAATAGATTTCTTAGACCATTAAATTTCACTATCTTTGATCAGTTATCCATGAAGAGGGCGTATTGAAGAGGATGTGCACATAGAGTTAGAGTTGGTTGGCTTAAGTGGAGACTCCTAGAGTGTTTTGTGATCAACATGTTTTACTCAAACTGAAAAGAAAAATTTTATAGGACAACCATTTGGCCTGCTATAAGGTTTGTGGATCCGAATGTTGGGAAACAAAGAAAAAGCATATGGATAGGACGAGCGTTGTTAAGGAGGGTGTTGAGATGGTTATGTGGGATGACTGGTAAAGATAAAGTAATGAATGAATATATCCAAGAGTGTCTAGTTATTGCCCGAATAGGGGATAAAATAAAAGAAACTAGGTTAATATGGTTTGTAGATGTAAAGTGAAGACCTAGGGAGACAACTATGAGATGGTATGAGGGGGTATTCATTGAAGAATCGAAGAGGGCAAGAGGAAGACCAAAAAATCCTGGATGGAGTCGGTTCGAAAGGATTTGGATACTAATAATCTGATTGAAGATATGGTTTTTGACATATTGGGATGGAAGAACATGATTCATGGTGTCGAACCCAACTAGTTGGGTCAAACTAAAAAGGGAAGTTTTATAGGACAACCATTAGGCCTGCTATAAGGTTTGTGGATCCGAATGTTAGGAAACAAAGAAGAAGCGTATGGATAGGATGAATGTTGTTGAGATGAGGACATTGAGATGGATATATGGGATGACTGGTAAAGATAAAGTAATGAATGAACATATCCAAGAGTGTCTATTTATTGCCTGAATAGGAGATAAAATAAAAGAAACTAGGTTAATATGGTTTGTACATGTAAAGCGAAGACCTAGGGAGGCAACTATGAGATGGTATGAGGGGGTGGGGTATTCATTGAGGGATCGAAGAGGGCAAGAGGAAGACCAAAAAAATCCTGGATGGAGTCGGTTTGAAAGGATTTGGGTACTAATAATCTGATTGAAGATATGGTTTTTGACATATTGGGATGGAAGAACATGATTCATGGTGCTGAACCCAACTAGTTGGGGTATAGTATTTTGTTGTTGTTATCGCTGTCCACAATAAAAAAAGCCACCTTTGAAGGAATTAGAGCCTTTCAAATTAGCTTGGAAGGCTCAAATGCATCACCCGCTGGTAAAAGGGATAGGAAGAGCAATCTAATTGAAAACTACCTCTTCTTGTCACCTATGCTAGGCATCTTCTAGTGCTCCACCTACATCTTCTAGTGTCCCATCTGCCCCAACCTGAATGGAATGGAGTAAAGATAAAAAGGCTGCCATAGGATCAAGCTTTTGACCAGAAAGGGGATGTTCTAAGTGGAATACACCATGATCCGTTTCTATCAAAACCTGTAATTGAGTCCTTAATCATGCCGCCTTATTTTGTATCATTGCATATATGTGTTGAAATCTTTGATTGAGGGGTGATTCTCTGCACTCTCACCCTTGCCCTGTTTCCAACCTTGTAGTGAATTCCTTCAAAGAGTAGCTGTGCTCTCTCATTATAACCTTCCAAAGGCTACATCCAAATGATCCCCTACATGGATTTGGCTTCTATTTTCCGGGACAACAACCATATTTAGCAGATATAACCTACCTCCACAAACTTTTTGCCTCCTCACCAAATCTCCGAAGTTATTTCCCTAATAGAGCTTGGTTGAACTCAACTACTCAAGCCCAAACCACCCACCTCCTTAGGTTTGCATACTAACTTCCAAATTACCAAATGAAATTTCTGCCCACCTTCCAATCCACACCCATGGTTCAAAATATCGTATCGTATTGCCCGATACGGGCAATATGTATTGTGTATCGATTAGGTCGATACGATACCCTCTTGTAGGATAAGATACGAAGAGAGAGAGAGAGAGAGAGAGAGAGAGAGAGAGAGAGAGAGAGAGAGAGAGAGAGGAGGAGTACTTGGTGCTGCGGCTGCTGTTGCTGCTCTCTTGTTCTTCTCCTCGCCGCCGCCTTCTTCTTCTCCTCAGTCCTCACCGACTTAAGTTCAAAATGGCTTAAAAGCCCTTAAAAGTTAAAACAGAAGGATATGATTCGGTACACTGGCAGTGTACTGAATGCATATAATTGCATATATAACCACTTAAATAATTTTATTTATATATTCATTTATGTTATTTAAATATATATATATTATAAATTTCTATTATTATACATACAAATATAAACATTACATATAATATTTTATAGACACATGAATTAATATTATATATATAATTCATTTTACATATAAAAGTTATTTAATGTACAATA
>JAUPMG010000013.1:10965425-11007382 GCA_031762675.1 Pachysandra terminalis | reverse complement strand
AATAGATATTAAGGGTTCCCAAGGCTTAAAGATTAAGCCTGTTGTACCTTGTGCTTATTTAAGCCTGTGGTACCCCAGTTTATGCCTTAGGTACCCTGTCCCAAGGCTTAAAATGGGGTACCACAGGCTAAAAAAAAAGCACAATTTAAGCCTAGCCTTTAGTTTTAAGCCTCGTAAACCCTCTGGGTTGTGAAAAGTCCCCAATGAGGGGGTACCCCCTCTAAAGCCTTGTGAAACTTCTTTATAGAGGGGGGGTACCCATGCTTCATTCATTCATAACCCATACATAGTCTTCAAAGGGGGTACCCTTGGCTTAATAATGAAGCCAAGGGTACCCCTCTCATATGCATTGGGACACTTCTCAATACGAAAATACCCTTTATTAAGTTCAAACATAACCCAACAATAGATATTAAGGGTTCTCAAGGCTTAAAGATTAAGCCCAGGCTAAATTGGGGTACCACAGGCTAAAAAAAGCACAGTTAAGCCCAACCTTTAGTTTTAAGCCTTGAGAACTCTCTAAAGGGTTGGGAAAAAAGAGGGCTATATATGTGGGTTATGAATTAATGAAGCATGGGTACCCCGCCCCCCATGCATTGAGACACTTCACAATATGAAAATACCTTTTATTAAGTTCAAACACAACCCAACAATAGATATTAAGGGTTCTCAAGGCTTAAAGATTAAGCCTGGTGTACCCTGGGCTTATTTAAGCATGTGGTACCCCAATTTATGCTTTGGATACCTTTCACAAGGTACCTAAGGCTTAAAATGGGGTACCACAGGCTAAAAGAAGCACAGTTAACCCCAGCTTAAGAAAAGTAATCATGGTTTAAAACAAAGGGTACCCCCTCTAAATGCTATGGGTGGGTGTAAATCATTAAAACATGGGTACCTCCTCTATTGGGTAAAGTCCCAAGGCTTAAGACGAGGTACTCTTGGCTTAAATATTTTAAGCCCGGGGTACCCTGTGCACTTTTGAGCCTAGGGTACCCTGTGTATTATAAATGCACAGGGTACCAAAGGCTTAAACGGGAATACCCTAAGCGTAATAATGCACAGGTTACCTTTGGCTTAAAAATTAAGCCAAAGGTACCCCCTCTAAAGCCTATGGGTACCCTGTGTATCATTAAACCAAGGGTACCGAAGGCTTAAAAAGGGGTACCCTTGGCTTAATAATGCACAGGATACCCTTCGCATAATAATTAAGTCGAGGATAATCCTTTATTTAGCCTTAGGTACCCTTCAACAGCCAAGTCTACAAGGTTTTGTCATACATTGCTAAAAGAATCTAGAAATCAATAGTTATAAATAGAGGCGAATAATACCGATTGTTTAATGTTGGAGTTCCTTCTTAATGATGTTGAGTATTGATGTTGATGATGTATACACTAAAAAAAATATGAAGATGAGAATGAGAATGAGTTGGATAGATACTCATCTCTTCTCTAAAGAAAAAAAAAATATGAAGATGAGAATGAGAATGAGTTGGATAGATACTCATCTCTTCTCTAAAGAAAAATAAGAAGCTGGATACTCTCTTCTCTAAAAAAAAAATATGAAAATGAGTGAATTGAAAAAACCAAAAAAACGATGAAAAATATTACACGCGAAACAATAAAACTAACGCCATTAACCCACCGTTAAAACTAACACAGTTAACCCACCATTTGTTTTTTTTTTGAATAACCCATCAGTACCTAAGATCTTTTGCCTTGGGTACCACTTTAGTATCACGCGGCAACAATCCAACGGTACCATATGAATTGCTGCAAGTCTTAAACTGTAGAGGATGCGAGTCCCATAATAAATTCTCTCTGTGCCTTTGCTATTTTGCTTCCACGTCAGCATTGGAATCATAGCGTGAGTGAGTGAGGAGTTCCGTTATTCTTAACTTTCAAGTTTGGATCTTCTTAATAGCATCCAATTTAATCAATAGCCGTTGGAATGACGTCATATAATGACCTCATTTTAAACACAAAAGGTTCTATGCTAGAGAATATTTAAGATTGGTCCTTACAAACCAAGTCTAAGATTGAGTCACCTGCTACATAATTGAATTCAAGTGTATATCAGAGTCATGACTCAGGTGATCTGAGCGTGGAGCGTGTCAGGAGAGCAACAGAACGTGGGAGCGCCAAATTCAATCTGAATTCCACAACTTAAATGAACCGCATCCTTGTAGTGTGTTTTCCATTGCGAACCCTAAATGCACGGTTCAGATTAGTAAAGAAGTAGAGACTGATCTTACCAAAATAAACAAAGCAGTAGAGACTGATCCATCCCCACTCACGAGTAAGAACCTTTTAACCACACCTGAGTCTGCAAAAACTTTACCAGATTCAAACAATAAATTATTGATGAAAAAGACAGATATGTACATATTACCGCTGCTGCTGCTAGTGGTTTCCTGCTTTTCTCTCTACCTCTGCAAATTGATTTTTCCTTTTTTCTTTTTATGGAATAAGAAAGGTACTCTCTTGTAGGACTGGTACAAGGACAGAGTGAACAGCACCCTTCCCTTCCAAACAAAATACAACAAATCCAATGCGGCATATTACAAGCACCTAACATTTGATGACATAAAGACGGCCTCGGCCTCGGCCGGTCTTTCATTGCATTGAGAGCTTACAAAACTATTATACAGAATTGCAAAAATAACAAAAGAACCACTTGCCTCTAGGTCTACGCCCCCCCTTTTGATTGCCTTCCAAACCACCTTTAGGATGATTTTTTTCACTACTACCTTCCTCTATCCCCCATTGCATTCATCATGATCCCTCTTCCCTGATGCTCCCAGACTGCCCACCATACCGATCGGTGGTGGCAGCATAGTGCATTTTAATGGCTGCCACAGGGTCTGAAACACCATTGCACCCTCCAACAAGGACCCCACGCCCTAAAACATTCATTCCCACCATTCCCCTTCCCTGCTGCTGCTGAAATCCCGATACCGGTTCAAACCCATTCTGCTTCTGCAACTCTGGAAACATGTCACGAGGCTGCAGGTTTGTGTCATCATAGTCACTGTATACCTTACAATCCATCAATCCTGTACTGCCGCTGCTAAGATCCTTGGACGGAAAAACCGAAATGCCACCCAAGTTGTGGTCGTTGTTCCTCTTCACAGCTGCTACTGGCAATGGCTGCTGCTCCATTCTGCACGAGGATGATGGGTATTCACCAAATGCTGCTGGATATTTGGCCAACAGAATAGCCGAGTCCGGCAAGGACGCCAGCCCAGTCCGTATTCTATTCCCATCCCAGTAACCGTAACTTCTTATAGGAAAATCCTTGCCGCCAGAACTAGGGTCAGGCTTCATCTGAACCAAAGATCCATCGATTCTGTTGTCAGCATACTTTAGGGATTTGCCGTTTGATTTAGGACATGACCCCTTCTCGGCATTCTCATTGATACTGGGACTTTGCTTCTGCAGAGTCAAGGGATGACTGAGAATCTGACCAAACAATTTCACATCACCAGTTCTTCGTGAGTGCTCTTCTGTGCCTGAGACATTCCAAGAATGGGGTCCTGGGCAATCACTCGACGACTGTTCTCGACTCTGGGACAAAAGGGACAAGTCTGCTGGTGAATAGGAAGGCTTTGAACCATTGCACTTATCATTATGCAAGTCCTGCGTTAAATACTGACTAGTTGGGGGATTCCTGTTCATCTTTGGGAAGCTCTGGACCACAGCAGACTTTCCACTACTAGAATCTGCATCCCCGTTCATCTTTTTTCCGTTTAACACCTGCAGCGGATAGCCCCTGAGAATCTGCGAGGACTCGGCATGGTTTGAATGATGTCCAAACAGATACTGATGATAAAGAGGCTTACATGAGGACTGCTGATGTTGTTCACTTCCATGTTCTTCGAAATTAAGAGTTGTATGTGATGGGGCCTGCCTCCCACGGTCCTCATTTTGGATGACAGAAGGATCCTCTAATACTGAAGTTGCAGTAGACAAAGGACAATTCCCCTTCTGTTGCCATGATATGATTTGAGTTTTCTGTACAGGATGCAGATCTATGGAATTCTGATGATGCTGGTAACTGGGGGTCAAACGGAAACCTGGATGAACAACACTTGGGCCTGCAACTAGGTTTGATGCATTTCTATTTACATTCGACTCTGGTAACAGGCTACATGAGCCACTTCTACTATTTGTATCTGACCCCCTCTTCACATCTTTATCAGGTATCAGAAGTACTAGTATCTCAGATTCAGTTTTATGCTCGGCAGAATCGTCTGGTACAGCTTTGAGCTCAGTATCTGATGATCTCGATTCGCCATCAGCCATCACCCCTTCAGTAGGTAAGGAATCTTTGGTTGAGGCAACGGTCTGGCCAGTTCCCAGGTCTCTTCCACGTTCTACATTAGCAACTGAATCATATAGCTGCACTAGGTTATTACAACCCAGACCAGCATCTTCACACAACAGCTGTTGTGTTGCAGTGATTTTTCCATCAACACCGTTTGACAGATTCCTATCAGCATCAGACATCATCTCATCTCTCAACCCTGGTTGATAGTCATCTGAGACCACAGTTCTTACTTTCATCTCATCATGCAAAGAATCCAATTGTCCCATTCCATTATTTTGCATTGATCTTTCCATGTCTGTCTGCAGATTAATGACCCCTTCAGGATCAGATGCTTCAATGTCCAAGTTAGTCAAACACAATGGCAAGTCTGCATCCATTTTCGAACATGACTGAGTGCTGCAGACTGCTGATTCTGTCTCCACAACACCAGCATCTTCCGTGTCACTCCGACCACCATTGACATCACTCACTGGTGTTCCTTCATTTCCTGGTGCATAATGGATGGCATCCAAACCAAGACGTTTTCGAGCCTTACTAAAGAAGATCTTACATTGATCTCTTGTCCTAGTTCTGACACAACGTGAGATCTTTGCAAAATCCTTGCCAAACGATTTCAAAGCCTGGATGAAGATTTCCTTTTCGTTATCTGTCCAATCTACAGAATCCACTTCCCCACAGCTCTCGTCTGAACAAGTTTCCTCTTCAACTTTTTGTGTAACTTCTGGCGTCGAAGGTCGTCCAGACATAGAATTCATCTTCTGGCACTTCCAGTCCTGCCAACCCTCTCCAGGGTCCACCAAACTTGTAATGCAAGAGCTCATCGCTTCAGATGATACAGCACCACAAAAGGCAGCCAACACATCAGCAGCTGCGGTATCTCTTTCATCACCAAGAATATCAAAACTGCTCGACTTCTCTAAGATGGTATCATCGCCACCAGACATCTTATGGCTGTAAAACCCTCCCAAAGAAGACCTTCCACTCCATGTCAGCGGAGTTGTACAGTTACCAGTATCAGCTGCTATCACCGAAGCAGTACCTAGCACATCAACGGAAGCGGCATTAATCTCACGGTTCCACTTCTTTCCTGATGTCACCATATAGGTGTTGGTAGGGAAGGTTCTTCCTTGCTTTTTGACCTCTGACTTCTTTATTTTCTCAAAAGATTCTGATTTATGGTTCTTGTAGTAGAATTCAATGCAATCTGCTGTTGTCTTGTGATCGAGGAAAGAAGCAATTTTCCTGAAGTCCTTCCCTAAGGTGGCTAGCATCTCCATGAAAATTTCCTTCTCTTTAGACGTCCACGGGTTGATCATCACCCTTTCTTTCTCAGCAGTACAGGGATCTTCAACTAATCCATTATTTGTAACAAACCTTGACAGTCTCCTCTCCTTCTCATCCAAGATCAATGCTGGCATCTTCAGAGTATTTCTGTAAAGCTTGATCTGGGAATCTAAAAGCAACTTGCTGGTAAAATCAACAATCTCCGTGGTAGGAACCAAGGTCAAGTTACCCGCTGCAGTAGATGGATACATACAAGGATGAGATAAATAAACAAACAAATGAAACATCAATTCCACAATGAAGAATTATGAATATAAATTGCATGCATGAATTCATATCCATGTTCCAAAATCTAGAAGCAACTATAATCACAAGTAAATTAACACAAGTCCATCACCAATACCACCTAAATGTTCCTCGAATATTTAAAGAAACTGAATATAAAAGAACAACAAATCAAGCTGCAAGTTGGCTTGAAGCTTCATAATTGTTGAAGTCAAAGATTTAGAGCACCATAATAATTTGAGCTCACAAGGTGCTCTTCATTCAACAGTGGAATAAAATTAAAATGGCACCAGGAAGAACTGAAAGAGTAGTAAACTGGACAATAAGGAGCAGTGATGAATTATCCTACTAAAACTTGACAAATTAACTGAGACAGATTTATCATATTCGCTTTCGACCTGGAACATCCGTCGTTATAAGTTTTTTCTCAAGGACTACCTTCACCTTTAAAAAATACCATGGGGAAGCTTCAAATAGCAGCAAATTTATCAATCTTCAGACAATATTATAAGATAACGTCTATGCAGATCGTGTAAACCCACATATCCATCCCTTGTGATAAGTTGCAAATGGGTTGAGACTGAAAAATAGTTTAAATCACTTGTATCCTCCGTCAAAATCCAGTAACAGCACACTAGTCCTCGGTTGGTAATAAGCTAGACTTTATTTAACCTACAAAATTCAACTGGACATACAAGCTAGCAATGCCAATCAATTACAAATGTAAAACGATGCAAGCATAATAATTTCACAGCAACTTCATCCTTAACACTTCCCAAACAGGAACACCCCCCAGAGATCTTGTATCCAAGCCTTCCATGTAAACCATCCACCAAGAAACCACCATGTGCCTAAAAAGGATGCATTGGCAAATTCAATGAAATCAGGTCCACATGCCACAGTAAGCAGAAGAGAGTAATGGCACGGCAGTTCCAGGCTTCAAGATCACATCCTATACACCGTCAACCGATTTAATGTAGTACCCATGGTTTAGTGACCCGGGACCGGATATGGCCGGTATCAGTCCAGGCCCAGTACAATTAAATCAGACCAGATTGTACCGTTTGTTTCCTGTTTTTTTTTCTACTAAAAAAAAGTCAGAAAAAAAATTAAGACACCCACTCTCTCTCTCAACTTTTAGAAAACAAGAGAACCAGCTCTGACCAGTATCGACAGGTATAGTAATTTTTATTTTTTAAAATTTTTTAGGTTAATATTATTATCCTTTTTTTGTGTGTAATGTAGACCTATACCGGATCAGCATGTTATGGTGTCAGTTCATACCGAACAAATTAAACTATGGTGAAACTCACGCAAATGTAAACCCAAAACAATCATCATTTCCAATTTGCTTCGCATCCAAAGAGCTAAGTTTGTTTACATCTCCAAAAAAAATGCCCAAGTCCTCTCTATAACACAAGCAACACAGCATTACAAGAAAATTATGACTCTTGCCGAGATTAAGATTATAGTCCCTTTTAAAACAAAATTCGCTCCTGAAGACACTTTTTTCTTTAACCTAAAAGTTAAACATAAAAAAAAATTGAGGCTTAAATCTATCCCAAAATACTTGAAATACAGCAATAGATGTAAAATCATGGGTCAAATGCTGCAATCAATGGACTGGCAACATTTCCAGGCAAGCAATACTAAGTTACTAAAGAACCACTCTATGTACCAATCAATCCAATAGAGCTGCGTATACAAAGCCCTCGTTGAATCTTCATTAAAATGCAGTAAATATCAATGAATTTGACTATATTCTACACAGGATCAGGTTTCAGTCCGGGCATTTTGACATAGGAGTAATAAGAAACGTGAAATACTGGTCACATTCAGGTAATTGCTCTAAATGAGTGAGCAGAACTACACGATGGTAAAGAATTCCTAGCTAAAATAGCAACTGTATCTCTGAGCCTACTATTGGAGACAACATAGTATAAATTTCAATGGAATACTGCAGTCCTCCATTAAGATAGAACGAGTTGATGTTAAACCAAGTCAATAGTCACAAATTCGGAAACAAAACTTCCTTGCCACCATTAAGCCCAAAAATGGTGGCCTTCCTTAGCAGAAGATCTCAGCACTTAGGTTGTATTTGGAATCTTGGATCTTAGAGGAAAAGAAATGGGAAGTGTTTCTTTTCGCTTTTCTTTTTTCAGTAATGTAAAGTTCAAGAAAGGGTTTAAAGTAATGGTAATGGTATCGGAATGGATCTCTCTGATACACTGGGGAGAATCAAGGGCTATTTCATGTACTAACTGATATTTACCGGTTGTATGTCTTGCACAGGTTCAATCCAATACTGATCAACTGATCCCTATTGCTTACGGAAGATATCGTAAACTCAGAAAGGTCTCCATAACATTCTAGAAGATCACCTGGTCTACTTATAAATATCCATATAAACCAGAAAGAAAAACCATAGCTATGCCAACTATCTGCGGTCAGAAAATTAGATATTATAAATTATATAAAATGTATGCTGCATGCACACTACTAAACAATTGGCGTCTGTGCTTCTATGAACTACTGGATTATTATCATATAAAAATCTGATGAAATACCCTGGCCAAAACATAAAGAGAGAAGTCCAATTATTTAAATAAGCTATAATGATGTCTGATCAACTTGTAAATAAATGATATCAAGGACTCTGCACGAAATATGCTATATCCATAAAGCTCATTTATTTAATTAGCTAAATCTATAATTGGAGAATTGCCACATAGATTTTAGTATTAGCTATTAAGCATCAATTGCTACAGACAAAAACCAAACATCATACAGTATTGTGAATCACATAAACTGTCAGACTGTTTCGATCAGTATCTAGCAACATTGATAATACTGGTAGACGAATCTTGAGTACAAACAGAACTTTTTTTTTTTTTGTTGATAACTTGGGTGTCCGGGACTTAGGCCCGACTAATCCCAAGTAGGAGGCTTGCGCAGCAACCCACCGCCACGAATAACTATTGTCCTCCGTACTCCAGTAACTCCCTTGGCAGAATCCCTAAGAACAAAGATTCCCTAGTAACAACCATCTTGCCAACCTATCCGCAAATAAATCGGCTAATCTTGGTGCATGGCAGAACGAAATGTTCAATCCATCCGTCAGAGATTTAGCAAACCCAACAAAGTGCAGAAATTTCCAAAAGATTGTGATCCCGGCAGTCCTGATATCATCATATCTGAATCCCCTCTTCCACCTCTTAAGTTTTGGAAACCTTGATTCCATCCCTCCAACCGTGCCACCACGGGAACGCTTTGTGCACTGACTGCATCATCTCCACAAACGGGCATGAATAAGCATACTACCACCAAAATGATCTCTGAATATCCCACCAATGCGACGAGCCTGGTCTTCTCCAGATCACCTATCAAACTTCTACTCTATGAAACTTGAACTGGGATTGGTGTGCGGGTTCCTTTCGTTTTTTTTTTCCTTCTGGTGGTGGTTGTTGGGGGGGACTGTCCAAGCCGAACCACATGATCCCAACCCATCCTCTAATGACATAATTCACTGATAGATATCTTTAAGTCTGATAGGAAACATAATCAATGCACCACCATATGCATATCCATCTCAACAAGAGATTAGGTTCGTCTGTGAGTGTCCTCAAAAATCCTCTTATTCCTCACTCTATAGTGACCACCAGTGTTGTTAAAGGTTGTTTGTTGCCTAGGCTACTGGGAATTTATTTTTTTTGAGGACCTAGGCCAACATCGCCTAGGAGCACTTTGGGCAAGGCGATCGCCTAGTCTAATTAATTATATAGTTTTGAATTTTTTTTAGTTATTAAATGTATAGCTTATGGTAAAAACAGTACATATTAAGTTATTAGTAAGAAATTATTACTTAATTACATAATTATAATTCATTTTTAATTAATAATACTTAATTTAGTCATTTTATACGCATAAAATCTCACTAATAATTCATTCGATTAGGAGTACGTAGCCAACCAACCAGGTAAGGTCCTCTATCTCTATTCATGGTCCAAATGACAATCACTACTACCTGCAATTCTTAGCAAAATAAAAAAAAAAATGATATGGAAGATAATATATATAGAAAGGAAAAAAAAGATAGAGAATACACCTTAGTTGTACACCAACAGTATACAAACACAAGGATAATTCAAAAGGAAGACAAAAAAAAAAAATACAAAGCGAAAGAAATGCAGAACCACCACCAAAGTAGCCAGCAAGAGCACCCTTGTACAGCTACAAAACCCATAGGAGAGTTTCTTCAAAGCCGATGGAGCTAAGGAAAACTTCCCAAAACTGATCAAAGGAGATATCCCTGCACATAGGAGAACCCGACGCCCAGAAGTTGATGAAATTTTTTAACTTTCCAAATGATCTAAGCAACATCGCATTCTTTACCTTCAAAAATTCTGGAGTTTCGTTCCTTCCATAAAGCCCAAGTGATTGCAGCAGGGCATAATAGCCATGCCAAACTCATCTTATCACTACACTTCCAATGAAAGCCCCAAGCCTCCAAAAGAGAAGAGAAGTCTGAGGTTGAACCCAAGGAAAATTATACAAGTTAATAAACCATCGCCAAATCACATATGCCATAAGACAGTGAATAAGTGATCCACCGATTCTACATCCTTCTTGCATAAGACACATCTATTGGGGATCATCCAACCTCTACTTATCAAGTGGTCAACAGTTAAGAGATTTATCAAGAGCAGCAGTCCAAAGGAAAAAAGCCAACTTTTAATGGGATGAGAGGACACCAGATTAGTTTACCAGGGCCAAAGCTGTTACCAATACCACACAATTGAGTAAAAAGATATCTAACTGTGAAGATCCCAGATTTTTCAAACTTCCATCTTCTGAGGTCATCACCAATGCCTGGTCTCCAATTTGAAAAAAGGAGAAAAAGAGTAGAAATCAACTCCAATTCCCTATCAAAGAGAGGTCTTCTAAGTTGCAAGTTCCATTCCAGGTCTGAACCATTCCAAACCAGAACATCTCTCACCAGCATATTTTTTACAGGAATTCTTGGCAATTTTTTATACATTTTATTTTTATAAGAGGCTTCTTTCCACCACCTCCTCTCTCCATGATCCAACATATTAATTGAATCCTTTTTCTTTTTTACTAGTTCATCCTAACCTTTTCCCTCTTTATATTTCTTGTCCATACTCCAACATTCTATTATTGATTTTAGACTTCCATTTATTTTTACATTACCTTAAACTCTTATCTTCCTTTTTTGTATTTTAATCTTTATTGTTATTTTTGTTACTATGATAATAGATTTCGTATTTTTTCACTTTTGTTGTTTAATTAATAATATGTCTTTTTAATACGAAGCATTATTATTAATTGATATGTTCCTTTGACTTGTAACCACTAAAAGTTTACGCATTCCGATCAAGTGTGCATGAAACCTTGTTGTCTGTTACATGATTAATTCGTTAAATTAGGTTTCAATAATTTCTTCACCTGATTTTTAATTGGAATTCATTTCATTGATCAAAAAGAAAAATCTTTGTTGATCATCGCATCAGGCAACATTACAAGAAAACATTTCAAACTGAACATTTTTACAAGAAAATGCCAAATATGTTGTTACTAAACTTATTGTAAAGTACTTAGAAATTGTGTAAAACAAATTGCTTCAAAACTTGTTGCCTAGGCGATCACCTAGGCTATGGGCAGGTCCATCGCCTAGCTTCATCTATGCATTTTACTGTGCAAACACAAGCTGACTATATGTATTACCAGTCAAAGGACATTGTAATTGTTCCGTCCAGATCAAAGACATAAAGATATATTCCCCAAGTTAGACATTTATGCAAAAACAAGAAAGTTTATACATAGGTTCCTTTTCATGTATTGCTCAGGTTGTGGGTGCTTGTAGAGCAAGAATAGCGTAATGGATAAACATTCGAAACTTCAAAAGACATAAAAGAACTCAAATTATCAACCAAAAAGTGAGACAGGAAAAAGGTAATATACTATTTAAATTATGCAAGGAACAATTACAGCAGAAAATAAAAAACCAAAAGTTACACCAACTGAAAATATGCATGTCACATACACAAAAGTATATCCATATCTTACCAGGAGAAGTAAATCGAGAGCGGATAGAGGACCGATGCTTCTGATGCCCAGTATGCGATGTTCTCAAGCTCAACTCAAACCGTTTCTGCGATTTTGCACGATGCTTCCTTATAGAGAGCAATCGCATATCCTCCTTCCACATGTGATGCAATGCTCTAAATTTGAGAGTGAGAGCTCTCTCCTTGAATCTTAGAAAACATTTCTTCTTTGCAAGTTTTTCTTTGACGAGCAAAACATTCTTCTGGCATAACAGACTGCTGGCAGTCCAAGTATCAATCTGAGATTGCTTGTTTGGCAATAGTTTATTAAATACTTCAGATGCTTGCCTGGCAGATTCTTTATTAGAAGCCAAGATTAAATCATATAATATGCCTTTCCCATCAGAATGTAGGGATAATTCATTTGAAACATGAGCACCAGAACCACAGTCTATTACCTTCTCCAAAGATGGTGATTCAACAAGTTTAGAAGTAGCAGTTCCAGGACTATCGATATCCTCATCTTTAACTTCAGCCTGAACTTCTTTCAGAGAATCATTACACAAAACTGGCTTCTCCAAAGGTACATCACCAGAAGATACAAGTTGCAATGGGGTAGGTCTAGGAAACACCTTGGACGCAATAACTTCGCCACAAGATCTTGATTTGCATTCCACTAAAGTATTGGATGATTTTGGACAAGGATAACCAATTACAGATTCACACTTCAATGACTTGAGTTCGTTCTCAAATAAATCAATTTCAGACTCGGTCTTCTCCAGTTCCTTCAAAATGTCACTTTTCAGTAGCATCAACTTATTCTTAACAGTAGACTTCACAAAACTAGAATCCCCAGAACTAGCATCATCAAATTGAACCAATTCTATAAGCAGAGAACCCAAATTAAGACTTGAACTGAGCTCCAAATGCTCAATATTAACAGAGAATCCATCAAGGGAATTCTGAAACCCATGGACTGGTGAGCCACTTAAATTACTAGTATCATTGTTAATGTTTGCTGCTTTAACACAAGGTTTGTCATCCACACCTGTTGCAGAAGACAAAGAAATACTCAGATGGCGTGATACGCTAGTGTGATTGGTGATTATTTGATAAAACTGAAATGAAGCACATATAATTGCCGCAGATGTTAACTGCAAATGAAGAAAGGGAGAATAGATATAAAACATATTCACATTACATTCAGCAAACAAATCAGGACCAGATCAACGTCAAAAGCTTGAGAGTTATAACCACTGCAGACCTCAGACAAAAGCAATTAAATATGGTCTTCTAGAAACATTTAACACATCAGCTAGAAATGTTTGAGTGTTATCAGTTGATATTACTGTTTAGGGAAACTAAAGATTGAAACGAGTAATTGGAAATCATACCAGTATTTTAGAAGGCCCATGAGGCTTACAGCTCAGAACGCCTCAAGGAAAGGCTCAAGAAGAACATTTTTTTTAGTTTTAAGTTTCACAAATTAAGTTGTGTGATGAAACACAATGACTAAGAAACCTGGTGAGACTCAGATTTCACACAAAGCAGGTCATTTGGATAACCCACTTATCCATGGGTACTTCCAATTAACCCCACCTCACATACCAAGCTTCAACCCAAAAATACCACACATGCAAAATGGCTCCACCAAAATCTAGCACCGCTTGTGCATGGAAATAAAAAATAAAATAAAAAGAAATTAACTGCTGTTACACATGACAAAATCTATTATACAAGCATTAATGAAGTAAATGTGGGCTGGAAAATTGTCCACATGCCCTATTCAGAGGATTTCCTGGAAAGTCTGGATTAGCTATATCCTCGCTCTACATGGCAGAAAAAGCCATTTCACCAGGGAACTGAACCTAGTCAGACCAGAACACCTTCCTCCAATTAAGCTAAATGTATTTGGTGCTCTAAACCTTCCGGAGGATGTATTCATTAAAAGAAAAAAGGAGGGTTCAGAAGGATGTATTATACATTAAAAATTCTCATAGATGCTGAAAGAGGTTGAGGTCACTAGTTTACAGTATCATTTTTGTGACTCGTCTATAATTGTCACACTCAAGGAAAGGCTCAAGAAGAACATCTTTTTTAGTTTTAAGTTTCACAAATTAAGTTGTGTGGTAAAACACAATGACTAAGAAACCTGGTGATACTCAGATTTCACACAAAGCAGGTCATTTGGATAACCTACTTATCCATGGGTACTTCCAATTGACCCCACCTCACATACCAAGCTTCAACCCAAAAATTCCACACATGCAAAATGGCTCCTTCAAAATCTAGCACCTCTTGTGCATGGAAATAAAAAATAAAATAAAAAGAAATTAACTGCTGTTACACATGACAAAATCTATTATACAAGCATTAATGAAGTAAATGTGGGCTGGAAAATTGTCCACATGCCCTATTCAGAGGATTTCCTGGAAAGTCTGGATTAGCTATATCCTCGCTCTACATGGCAGAAAAAGCCATTTCACCAGGGAACTGAACCTAGTCAGACCAGAACACCTTCCTCCAATTAAGCTTAATGTTTTTGGTGCTCTAAACCTTCCAGAGTATGTATCCATTAAAAGAAAAAAGGAGGGTCCAGAAGGATGCATTATACATTAAAAATTCTCATAGATGTTGAAGGAGGCTGAGGCCACTAGTTTACAGTATCATTTTTGTGACTCGTCTATAATTGTCACACTCAAAAATCACAATGTAAATGATGGCTATGTATGTGCTCATCAAAATTTATATGAGCAATAAGGTTACACCTTAATTCAGATCATTTCTTGTTCCAGTTTTACATTATTTTTCCACTACATACACATAAACTGGAAGTACGTAAATTTCATCTGGTATTTTGGTAGCTCGAGCCTACAAAGTTGGTAGGGTATATAAGCACTATCAAATTCATGTTTTAACAAAAAGAGCAACTGAAGTACACAAAATCTTAGGCATATTAACTATTAAAACACAAACTGTACACGAAAAGAACAATAAGTGCATAAGGTCAAAGGAACAATCTAATTCACCTGGTGATGAACTGCATGCAAAGGAGGAGGGAGTTGCAGGAGAGGCACATTCTGAAAATCCTGCGACTCTGGGGCTTCTATCAACCATAGCCTGGAGAATACTGGGCAGTTTTGAGTTATTAGAACATGAGACCAATCCATTCTTAGTAACCATTTCATCAGGGCCATCAACCTTCTTCTTCTCATACTTTGCCAAACCCTCGCCCCATCCGAGGCGCTGCTTCTTCCTGGGACACGTCTCTTCAAGCGAAGTAGCAGATGTCACAAAGGTAAGAGCTTCACCTGAAGGAGACTGGATTGGAGTCAGTTTTCCGGACTGTATCTCAGGCTTCGTTTCATCAGAATCTACTCTAGGGCTCTTTGAGCTAATTGACTGGCTCAAGCTGGAGCCACGTGATGACAGGCTACTTGATCGGCTCCACTTGAGAGACTTCCACGCAATCGATCCTAAAGAATGGTCTCTGCCATATCTATGGCCTGTGCCCAAGCCATCGACAGAACCCATCTTATTATCATGCTGATCTTTGAGTTGTAGTTGTTCCCACGAGTTTTCAATGTCGGAAAGAGGATGAGATGTGTATGATAGTGGTTCATCGACCGACCTCTGAGCACTCATATCATGCTCTCTGCCTGAAGAATTAGCAGATGCATCACCAGTCTGCCATAAGTTGCCTTTCCATTCCTTTGGGCTAAAATACCCTTTACTTTCCCTGTTGCTCCTGCAGTGTTTTCCATCGGAACGGGAAGCAAACGCCCAGCAGATCTCATCTTCCAGCATCCTCTCCGGGCATCCATGAATGGATTCTTCAGAGAACAGTTGGTAATCGCCCTGCTTACCATGACCTTCAGCAGAAGATTTTTTTTTTTCAAAACGAAAATAACAACAAATCAAACAAAATACCCAACAAAAATCGAAGAGAAACCAGTTTTTCCGGAAAAATAATTATTCCTATTTTCAGGGGAAGTCACGCATGCAGAAAAAACATCAGATCTATAGAGAAATGATGAAACGAATCATAAAAACACATATTGAAGAAGACAAAACAGATCCGCTTAGAGTAAAGAAGAGAGGGGAAAAAGGAAAAAAGCCAAGACAAGCACAAAAAATTCCTCAGAATCCATTGCTTTCTCTTACTTTCGTATCACAACCTTCAACAAAGGTAAGGACTCAACGAAATCCGTCCATTACCCTATTTCCCCCATCGCCCCCAGAAAAAAAGAGATTTTGAAACCCTAAATCTAACAAAACCTAAAGCGAAAAACAGAAGGTTAATTCCGCCATTACCCAAACTAATCCACGCCCGAGGAAAACGGGATTACCTAAATCTAAAAAAAAAAAAAAAAAACAAAGCGAAAGCAGAAGGTTATTTCCTCCATTATTCCTCTGCACCCAAGGAACAAGGGAGGTTGATCCCCCAATCTAGACAGCGAACCAGATAAAGCAAGAAGAAAACCCTAATTCCACCAACGCCGGAGAAAAAGAGATTTCAAAACTCCAAATCTAACAGCTAGAGCAAACCAGCTATAGCGGAAAAAGAGAATCTAAAACCCTAAATCTAAAACAAAAGCATAAACAGCAGCTAGAGCCAAAAACAAAAAACGCACCTGGAGGCCTGCGAAACTCCTCCGATCCGCAACGAACGAACTCGCGGGATCCGTGATGAAAGTCTCTCCATTTGGGAAACGAACCTAAGGAATCCGACCTCTCATGCTTCTTCTCCTTGAAGCAATCCTTCCGATCCCAAGGCAAGGGTTCCGGCGGCATGTAAGATCAACAACCAATAGCATCGGCAACCACTAAAAACCTTAAAAACAAAACCACAGTCGCCTCCAGCAACGCTCACCAACCCTAAAATCCGAGAGCGCCCAAACCACGAGGCGCAACCGCCATTAACAAAACCTTCCCAGGGTTTTTTCAAAACCAGATCCAATGACCAAACACAAAGGGAAACAAAACGGAACTTTTCCACACAGGCTTCTCTACGCCGAGAATAGCAGGCGAGAACGAACCGCCATGGATGATGAACCTTTGAAGATTGGAAAAAAAACAGAAGAAGAAAAAAAAAATCCTTATCGCCCGGCTCTTGCGAACTTCGTATTTTCTCTCGCTCTCTCTCTCTCTCTCTCTGGAAAATCTGTCTTAGAGTGAGAATGCCAAAGATAAGAGACAACACAGCCTGGATTTCTAGAGAGAGAGGGAAAAAAAAAATGAGGGTATCTCACGGCGCTATTAACCAGAATTAAATCCCCTTCTCACGTCCGCCAAATCATTTCTCTCTCTGGCTTTCGTTTTTTTCTTTAAGCCCTTTTAAGTCTCTACTTATTCCACCAATACCCTTACCTATCTTCATTATTTACGATATTCAGACTCCTTTCCCGTGCGCTAATAGGGCAGCCAAAGCCATTACGGCTGTAAAGAGCCGAATCAATCTGTCCTTAACTCGGCTTGTGAGTTACAGTTACATATTCTTATCTTACCAGAAAGAGTGTTACAGCTATATAGGTCCTCGCATTAAGCGCTTATGCTATGTGGCGGAGATAGCTACAATTTATAACAATTTTAAACGGTTTTATCTCTTAAAAAAATTTCTTTTAAAAGAATAAAAATAATTAAAATTTAAAATACATAAACAATATATAACATTCTATTTCTTAGGGTTTTAAGATTTTATGATTTATCTCATTTTTTTAAAAGATTTTTAGGTTATTTTTTTAAATTTAATATTTAAGATTTAAGATTCATGTTTCCTTTTAGGGTTTTTAAATTTTAAGGGATACATTTTTTTAGGTTTTTTTATATTTTTTTAATGTTTAATATTTAAGATTTTATTTTATTTTATTTTTTTAATTTTAATATTAATCTCTTTCTTTTCACAGTTTATTTGTTTTTAAACCACGTGGAATATAATTAAAATATTTTAATAATACTCAAAATTATTATTTAAATATTTACAAATAACAAAAATTATAAAATAATGTAACTCCCTCTAGAAACTTGTTAGTTTAACTATTGAACTCCGCTCATGCAAGCCGACCCTAATCCTGAGCTAGGACCTAGCTAGCTAGGCCTGTTGCAGCTGAGGTAGTGAAGCGTTGGAGAAGAGGGTATTATCGGGATTGCACAAGACATTAGGTCTTCTTTTGTTACTTTCAGTACTTTTTCTTTCCGGCAACTACTTAGTTCCACTATGCTGACCCCACAGCTATAAATGAGAACACAATTTCGTAATTCCTAGCAAGAAGAAGGGGTGTTTACGGTATTTCAACATTTAAATCGTCTTTCGGGTGTTCGAAAATCCACAACCGAGTCAACCACACAGCAGCACATCGTACGACGTCAGATACGACACGTGTGGCTACTACGTCCAAAGATCCTCCTCGTGGCTACTACGTGCGAAGCGTACCTTTTAACTTCCCGCGCTATCGTGGGTGGCCGAACACGTGAGAAGTTAGGGCTGACGTGACACGAGCCCTGAGAGCATCTTTCGCGCATCGGCAAAAGCATGGCAACAACTAACGAGCGATCCCTTCTATGCCCCCTTCGTCCACAATTATTCTAATCTGAAATGACGTTTTTGCCCTCAACAATTAAAAGAATACACCACGAGACACGAAAGCAATGCTTAGAAGAAAAAAAACGGGTTTTATACTTTTATTATAAATCAGTAGCTTTCATAAATAAAATAAAAAGTAGAGAGAGAAACGCTCTTATATAGTCAAAAGCTAATAGCTTCAAGTTTTAGGAAGATATCTATTGAAGAAGGTTTTAAAATTACAAGATTCTCTCTCTCCTTTCGTGTTGACTAAATTTTTATAAACCATTTTCGATCTAATCATAAAATGCGTTTTCAGAATTGCTTATATGAAGAGAATATATTAACTTAAAATGTGTTTTATTCATTTTTGATTATGAAGCTAAAATACGTCACCCATGTGAGATGGGAATCGAGACCGTCCATCAATTGCGTGGAGTACGAAAAAAACGATTTCCAATAGTGATTTTATGTCACAAAATGATTAAAAAAAAACGTTTCACGTGTCATGTTGGGTTGAGTCATGTATGGATAGGAGCGTACAACGGGCCGGGCCGGGCCGGTGCATGATAGGCTGAAGCCCGACATGACCCAGTGGTGCCATGGACCGTGTGCTATGCCGGGCTTGCATGTCGTCCCGACCCGACGCAGCCTGTGTCAGTGACTATCATGGTTTAATATACCGGGCACTGAACCGGATCCAGTACAAAAGTGATGAAATTTTCAAATTTAAAAAAATGGACTGGACAGGCAATACTGGTCGTCGGATAGGTGGTATTGGTCAGCAGACCGATAGTATCGGTTGGGACCCGCTGGTTCTGAACCAGAACTAGTCCAGATATTAACCAGTCTGGGTGTTGAAATACATAAGCTACTGGACCTGAAACCAGCTAATACTGTAAAAGAAAAAAAAAATAAGTACAAATCTGCATTTAATTTGATTAGCTAAATTATTAAAATTCAATTAACTACGTTATAAATATTTTAATTCAGTATCCAATTACCTTATCTGTAATAATATAAAAATAATTAATAAATCAATTAACAAAAACTAAGAGACCCAATCGGGTAAACCCAAGTAGATCCCATTAACATGGCTACTTTTATACTAGGACCAAAACTGAATCCGATTATGTATCGGGTCTAAAAACCCATAACTGAACCCTAATAAATGGGATCGATTCTACCGAGTATTGGATACCCATCGACACCCCTAGTCAAAATCATGAAAGAACCCAACTGGGATCTTCTCCTGAGACCCATTCAAATATCATGAAGTCCAAATCTGAATCCAATGAAAAATCAAACCTGATCCATTAGAAAAACCTCATCCCCCACCATCCAAGGGGGAAAGAAAAGGGACCGGGTTAGATCAATTGGCAGACTCTCCGGTTCAGGAACTGGAAGTCCCAGGTTCCAGTCCTCGGGCTTACCTGATATATTGTCCTTGTGGGTTCGGGGGTTTACATCACCAAAAAAAAAAATGAAAGAAAAGAGACAAAGCTATGCTGTTCAGGGTCATGTTCAGCTAATTTTGCAAACGCTATAGCTGCAAGTTCTTGAACAGGCCATATTGAATGATGCTATCCATACAGTTAATCAAACATTGAAAGCATTCAAGAAAATGATTTAAATACAAAAAATTTGACTAAAAATATGGTTTTTGACAGATTAGAATGGAGGGGAAAGATTTGCCGACCTCAACTAATTGGGATAAGGCATTTTGTTGTGTTGTTGTAAGCAGTTAAGAAATACTCTTCAACATCAGATAAATAGGATCACTCTTGCAAGATAGATATCATTTTGGGCTAACCTATGCTACATGGACACTTCCCTCAGTCTGCCAAATCCCGTGTCCACACGGATTCAGACAGACACGCCATGGACACACCCATACAGTGTCCAAAGAAGAAGAAATTATTTAATAATAATATAATTTAAATATATAGTCGTGTCCTCAAATCATATTTTTTATGGTTTACCGAATCCGACACCATGTACCCGTGTCAGACTCCATCACACGTGCCCATACCTATGCAACATAGGGGCTAACTACCGTCCATTGTTAAAATACATGCAAGCCCGCCACACTTTCAGAACAGACCGGAAAATATAGGAGATATTTTCCAAGAAAGAATGCCAGATCTCATATTATCGTACGATTTGATTTTTCTTATTGTTCTAGTTTTCCCCTCTATGCTATCTGTAGATCATTCCGACTAATTTAGGTCTATCAGGACACACAAATGCAAGTACATATAGAGAATGCATACTATATATACACACATGTATATGTATGTATACCACAAGTTCGAATTTGTTCTTCTGGCCTCGTATGTCTATGGAATCTATAGAGAATGCAACAACAAAGTCTCTAAGGAAGAAAGATAAAAGTAGTCCAGTTGCAAGTAAGAACCGAACATACCGTTTTAGCGAACATGATTCCTGGGAAAACTGAACTGTCGAATCAAAATTACAGTTGGAGAAGAATCCGGTTGGCCCTCTAATGAAGACTTTGATGCATATACTACTGCCGCCATTTCTTACAAACAACTTTCGAGTGGGGTAGCCGATCATACTGACTATCATCGTCTCCACTTTTTAGATATATATATATATATATAGATCTTGGACACAAAATTACAGTACAAGCTACCAAAAAACCAAGTCATAAGTGGACAGGAACAACTTAGTATATCAATGTTCATCAAAGAGAATCAAAATCAGGCCTCAAGGATTTAGAAGGCCATGGCCAGACCAAGAGTCCGGGCCAAAACCTCAGAGCAGCAAAGGCTTATGCCTGTCAAGATGGCCACAGCCTAAGAAGAAAATGGTCCAGACATGTTCACAAGATAACCCCAAAATAGGATCACAGGTCTCAAAATGAGCTGAAATCAAGGTTATGACCAACCAAAGAGACATATGAGGTCATGAGCTTATGGACTGGCCTGAGTGCATTTTGAAAACATACAAGTGCATTTAATCAAAATACAATGAACATCTCAAATATTAAGATAATTAAAAATTAATCCAATATTAGAGATACATGGTTTTTGTCCAAATCCATGCATCTTTTTGATTTCCGACTTCAAATCATGCTCAAATCATAGTAAATAAAGAGTTTTTTGTTTTTTCAAATTCACATTCAAATTTAAAAAAAAAAAACAGAAACAAACAAACAAATACATGAAATCCCTAAGAAGTAGCCTAAATCATCAATTTTATGGGCACTACCAATCGAAACTAATTAGATTTATTCAAATTTAACTAGTTTTAAATAATCTAAGCCTTAAAATTAAGGAAAGTTTTGAACTTTTGCTTTAGAGAGAGAAGCACAAATTTCGTAGGAAACTGTCTGCCCACTCAATTAAGCTCCATTTAAAACCTTTAGATATTAAAACAACACAGAATCTACGAACCGTTAAATTCTAAGAGAGTTGGTCCCAAAATGGAAGAACAACAAACTCGAGAAGTTGGAAAACAGATTTCCTAGTTGTGCGGAAAGTTTTAAAAAAGGGTGATGGTGTTGACCAATATGTATAGGTTATACTAGTTATGAACCTGTTGTACCGGACTAGTAGCAGTATGTATTGGCTGGTACAAAGTGATACCTTTTTCTTTTTACCAAACCAATTATACCGGACAAGCCCCTTTCCATAATAAATTATCAATACATACTTACATCAGCTGAGACCTAAAACCATCGATGAAAGAGACACTCAAATGTGACTTGCTAACAGTGTTTTAAATGTCATGACATGTCCCCAATTTTTGTATGGGTAACACCACGTATAAGCAGAAGTCACTTTAGCGATTTGTTTTTACCATGTCACCCAAATGTTCTTGACATGTCAGCGACATATAGGGGGACATGGTGAAAAAGGAAAAAATAAAAAGTGAAAAAAACTTTTTATTTTTAATGAAACTCTCTATGGGTCTGATTTAGAACTAAATACATTTAAATAACTAAAACGTGACCAAAGAAAATGCACAAATAGTGAATAGTATATATTTAGGGAGGAACGATTACGTACCAGCATTGAAAAAATGCATAATCATCAACAATGATAGTTCAAATAAGACATATGCATATCTAAATATATAAATATAATAAAATTGCCTAAATAGCATACTATAATTAAATGAAATGCGCAAATACAATGAGGAGATCATCCTCATTACCCCCACCATCCTTATACTGACCATACTGCAATCTCTATGTAGTGACAATATTGGACCCAATCCATAATATAATGGTACCATCCATGTAATATTAGCCTAAATATTATGTTTAATGTATTTAGATATATTTATGTCTTATTTAGACTATCATTATGGATTACTGCTCCAAGTATTCCCATGCTAAATGCAACCATATCTTCCCAAATAAATGTTAATCACCATAAATGCATTGTTTTTGTCATATTTTAGGTTGTTGAAATGTATTTAGTTCTAAGTTAGATTCCTAAAAAGTTTCATTTAAAAAAATATAATTTCATCTTTTTCATTTTTTTTCTTTATTTCTTTCTCTTTTCCACCATGTCTCCGACATGTCCCCGAAAAGGTCTAATGACATGTCTTGCAACAGTGACATTTACAACCCTGCTTGTTAATGAATAATGTGTCTCTAACAAACTAGGCATTAGAATAAAACAACATCTCCTCTACAGAGACTCTTAGAAGGAGCCGTATTCTATCATTCTCCAACTATTAAAATCATTCTCTGGAATCCGGTGCCACCAGTATATTCAAACAAGGCTTTGGATTCAAGAAATCAGTAATCAGAATCTGAATTTTTCAATCCAGAATCAGAAAGAAAATCTGAATTCTGAGAATCCCAACAAAGTGTGCTCTTGGATTCAGAGAGGAGGAAGAATACAAAAAGTCAATAAACCATGTCTTTTTACAGAGCATACAAAGTTACAAACTGTCAAGAAATAAATCACACTAAAGAAGCCGAACAAGTTGTTGTACTAGTTTTTTGGTGCCATAGTAGGTCATGTAATAGTTCAAACAACCATGTTTTATGAATAAGAACAAGTTCCACTTTCTACACACGGTCCCAACAACTTTAAATTCTATCACCAGCCAACTAGATCCACCGTCAAATTTGTTGGCTCGAATCACTGAGAAAATCAGCCCAGTGAAATTACAACCATTTGTCTAAGGAATCAACTGGTCTATAAAGGAACAAGATTAAATGGAAAATAAATACTACTTTGGATGCAAACAATGAATAAAGCTACAGATGTTTATTCAAAGTTCTGCACCAGGTAAAGATATTTGTAAAATCAAATTTTTGATAATTTAAAGAAGTAAACAACCTGAACAACAAACAGTGTTTCTTTGCAAAAATATTATACTTAATAAATTAATTTCCATCTTTCATATATAACACTGGGATGCATATGCAAAGTTTCTTACTACATCCATTTGTGTGACTGACATTTTGGATCCTTATCCTTCAAGGCTTCATATAACTTTAAATGTTATTCCTATCAACTCTAGAAACATCTTTTCTAGAACATATTCAGTCATCTCCATCACATGATTCAACAGCCTCATAACTGTGTGTAGTGAAGAAATAAGTAAAGAGTTCTTTCCAATTGCATACTTTGTTTAAATCCTGAGAAACTCATTCCAATCTCAACAGCATGCAAATTCAAACCAATGAATGATTTTCGGTAAGACACAGATAGCATTGTGCAAGCAGAAACAAGGGAAGCCATGTACTGTTTCAAAAACTGTTATGAAGCGAGACAACATTAAAAGGCGAACATTAGGAGAAAGATGTCCAAAAGACACAAAAACACACTTGCGGACTTTACCATAGAACTTGAACAATATTTCAGGGACCTTCTAATGAATATGTTGGTCTGACTCCAAACCCCTTCTAATATTTACTATCACACGAATTAATTTAAATTTCATGATATAAATTGATATATCAATTCTGAAGATTTCAAGCACTTTCACTAAATATTTCTGATAGATACCAAGTTAAAATAGAAAATAAAATACTAAAATTCAAGAGGACGACAGCAAAACATTTCTTCCTATGTGAACACGGAGGAAAAAAAAAATAGTAAGACCTTTAGCATGTTTAAAGCTTATGCCATGAGTATTTCAAGATGTCCGAGCCATCCTATAAGCACGAGTGTCTCTAACATGTTTTCAAGATAAATACCCTTCCCTAATTAATCAATAATCAACAACTCCTCCAACAAGCTGGTTGGGTTGGAAACACAGATTCTTCTCTGCCACACCTTTCCCAACCTATCAAAAGCCATATTCTCAATTATGCATATGTGTACAAGTTTTTTTCATCGCTCCCATCTACATTCATTTTTCTCATACTAATGTTCATCATCTTTTGTTATCAATGCTCACAACTATCAGTGTTCGTACTTAAGTTGCATTCTATTTATTGTGTCTGACAACTTATTTTTAAACTCTTAGATTTCAAGTTATACCTCCATGACTGGACTTTCGCAAAATAGGCCTTAGTCAAACATATGGCGTAAAGGACTAGCCAATCCAAAGTTGGATCGTCCAATACAATTCAGGATCGGCTCGGTCTAAGACATGATACATAAATCGGTCACTCATTCGGATCGTCCGATCCAACTCAGGATCATTCGATCCAACTCGGGATCGTCCAATCCAACTCGGCCAAGTCAAAACAAATCGGCCGAGACAAGTAATTTATTTTTTTTCTTGTACTTTTGACTCATCGTTTGACTCGACCGATCATAATACGGATTGCCGATCCAACTCGGGATTGGCCAATACCGATCCGATCCCCAAGTTTAAACACTATGGTCACACAGGAAAAGGTTTCGAACTTTAATAATTTGTTATCAGCTACATGAATTCACAGTCTCCAATTCAAGTCTTACTCATATTCCTAAGCCCTCGGAATGGATCTCCTTTCCAAAATCCCGATCTTACTATGCTATGCATGGTTTAGTTTAAAAACTGCTCTACATCTCTATTCCAAAACCACAAAATATGGGGAAATAGTTCTTGATTTCCACTCCTCTTTGCCCTCAGTTCTTCATCTCCAGTATATCATTTTTTTCTTCTTTCCGTTCTTATCTTTTCTTTTCTTTTTGGGTTTTTCCAGAGTCCTTTTTGAGAATGCAAGACCTAATATGAAAACTGGACTGAACATAGACATAACATGAAACTCAAAAATTCAATTGCATTGCTACTTACAAATCAACTTACCTCCAAAAGGCTCATGAAAAAGAAAGAAGAAAAAATAAATAAATAAATAAACATGGAATTGAACAAAATCCAGTAGGAACTGAAATTCATTTTAATTGCAAAACTAAAAAGAAAAGAGCAGTAACCCCACAAAGAAGAACGAATTGAATAGATGAATTCGTAAAACAATTCAAAATCATCAAATTCATCTATCACCATTAAGATTACAAGGCAAATCCAATAAGAATAACGTCACAAAAAAAATTAATTAATTAAACAAAATTATAAAAAATGGACCTGAAGATGAGTGTGTCCATAGAATCAAATCCCTCATAAAATTTTTATTTCTCTAATCACTTACCTCGTCAATGGATGTGAAGAAATATGGATTTTAAACAGAGACGCTGAGAGACTTTGAAACCTGTTCTTGGAAGTTTCGAACCCTTAGTATGATGGACGGTTGGCGGTTGGACCGTTCAACCGGTCTGTTCCAGTCTAGCTATTAAAAGCTGCTTCCACAATCAAAATGTGGGCCTGTTTGGCGTAGCTTCCTACAAATGGAAGGACTTCAATGTGAATGGCTTTGAATCAAAGCCATTGGTTAAAAATAACGGTTGGTGAGAAAAATTATATAAATGGATGTTCTTGTACATAATTTTAGGTTCGATGGATTTTTTTGTCTTTTAAAAAATGTGTAATAGAAATGAAAGTGTAGTTTTATCATTTTAAAAGTTTCACTTAAATTTAGAAGACGGCTAACTAGTAACTGCTTCTCACAAATGTCGTTTTTAGAAGCAGACTATACATAGGGATGAACCATGGTTTCAAGGATTGGACCAATTTGGTCCGTACTAGGATCGGCAAGGACCAATCCGTTCCCAAGCCACGATACAACTATTCTATCAAGTGGCTTTTTATCAGACCGGTCGAACTGATACAAATACGGATTGGCCGGTACAACCAATCCAAAGTTTTTTTTTTGTTTTTTCTTTTAATTTATGAAAGGAACCGTCCAACAAGTATTGACCTAGACCGATCCGGTATCGATCGGTACAGTTGGTCCGACAACCGGTACTGCCATTCCGGAAACTAGTACTGTCGGCCCGACCTATCCTTATTGTTTTTTTAAAGGGCGATCCAACTTTTGTATCGGATCTAAACCAGCCAGTACCAGTCGATATCGCCAATCTAGATCGGGATCGGCTGGGACCAATTCGATCCATGATCCCAAGAATTAAAACCTTGGGATGTACAAACCACTGTTAGCAAAACGCCGTTTAAAACTCGGTTTTTGTTTTTCAAAAAAAACATGCTTTGAAGCTAAAACGTTTTAAACTTTGTTTAAAACTTTATATAATGAAAAGAATGCGTATTTTCACAAAAAAAACATATTAAACACATTTTGTACATTTTTCGTTTAAAACTTTTTAAAAAACTTATCATCTTTCCTTTTTAGATATGAAAAAAATAAATATATTTATATATTTTCTATGATTAAAGGATTTAATTGAATCTGTTTTATCTTTTGATGTGTTACTTTCATTCAAAGGTTTAAACAGTTTTTGTTAATTTTTTTTATCCAACACTATTGTGATTCAAAGTCTACTAACTCTCTAGACTTGCTATGGAGTAATTATAAAAAATGGCTTTTAATAAAGAGATAAAAAGAGAAATGGAATTTAATTAATATTTTATTTTTTTATTCTATTATTAAATTTAAAATTTTAAATCTTTAATATTATATTATATTTTCATAAAAAAATAAATAAATAATGGTGAATGTAAATTATTTATAATTATAAATTAGTTTTTTAGACTAATACTATTAATGCGAAAATCGAGCTGCTTGACTCGCTTTAAGCCGCTGATTGGGATCGAGCTGCTTAAAGGGGAGTAAATCGCGAAAGCACGTAATGACATCGTGTGTCGGTTGTTTCCGCACTACCCGAAGTTGGATAAAGTCTTGTTAGGGTATGTGGAGCGTCCCAATCGTCACGCGGCCGTTCGGACGGCGCTACGCCGATGATCGACAAACATAAAAAAAAAAAGAAGGAGAAGGAGGAGGTGGCTACATATGTAAAAAGAAGAGGGGAGAGCCAATATAGAAGTACACATAATTTTTTACGTGGTTCAGTAATATGCCTAGTCCACGGGGTCGCCTCATAGGAGATTTTTTCCACTATTTAGAAGTATAGGAAATACAATGAACACCCCAATCATATGGGGATGAAGAAGGAAATAAGAAAGAAAGGGGAGAGAGGAAGAGATAGAGAGATGAAAGGAAATAGATGTTTCCTTCAGAAACAAAGTCCTAGGCATAATAGCAAATGCAATCTTCCCTCTCCTTTTTGTGTCTTTCAGATATTTTAGATTCTTTGTATGTTTAGAGGTTGTTTGATCCTCAGAGATTGCTTCGTAATCCGGAGTTCTTCTGATTCCGAGTTTTGATCTAAAGAGATGATTCCGAGTTCTCATTTTTTAGAGATGGATGATCATTAAAGAGAGATCATAGAGAGCTAAAGATTTTTTGATCGAGAGAGTTGATCATTTTTTCTTGTTCTGAAGTAGTCCTTTTATAGCTTTGTCTTAATTGGCCTCCAAGTAGACTTGGCCTTGAAGTCTTGAATAAGGACGTGCCATCTGGAAGATGAGTCACATGTAGATAGCTTATAAATATCTGAATCAGAACAAGTGTTATCTAGTCAAGTGTCCAGAGAGGTGCTTTAGAATATCTCCATGCATTAAAGCATATCCTAAATGCTACATGTATTTCAACACGCCTAAGTTATTTCCAGAAGGTAGGATGAGTCAGTCAAAATATGAAAACTTACTCTGATAAGTTGTTTTAGATATAGAAGAACACGGATAGAATGACACGTGTTGCATACATAAAGATCTAAAAGCAACGTTGCCATTCCAGATAAGACAAAACCCCTTTAGATAAGCTAGACATCAGATATATTATAAGTAGCTGAGGTTTTATCACGTGCTGTTTATTTTGAGGAATCTATCTCAATCAACATTACAGTAAATGAGTCACTTACACGTCATAAATACCTTTCTGGACTTCGTATATCTCGAGGGAACTCCCTTTGGCGGCTATCTTCTTCGAACGAGGCCAAAAATAACTTTGTACATTTACAAGGTGATCAATGTATTCTCGAGTTACCTATATAAAGAACTTGAAGTTGAGTTTCTCAGCAAGGAACTCGTTTTCATAATCAATAGTCTCTGTAAAGAAGAGTTTACCTTGGAATCCTTTAAGGTTTATAGCTACAATAACCAATCCGAGCGCCCTCAACTTTAATGAAATAAGAAGTAAATATGTTCCCTTGTGAGCTCCTTTGAAGAAAAGTGAGAGGAAGTTTCTCAAAGTACGTAAGAAACTATCTTCAGGATCTACTTCTGGAGATGGTGTGAATTCGACTTCTGAAGCTCTTTCCATTAGGGATTTGCTTTAGAAGTCAAGGTCTTTATCCAAAAAATATTATTCGAATTCAATTCCGAAGGATGAATAAGAGTGACTTTGAACTCCACTTTGCCGTTTGAATGCATTTAAAAGCGCATTCAAGGGTGGTAACCCAAATCTTTGTCCTTTGAATGAGACAAAATTCTTAGTTTTTTTTAAGGTGACTTACCTTTGACGATTTGACCATCTCGAGGTGATTAGCCTTCGAATTCACCATCTGGAAGTGGTTAGTCGTTGAGATCACTTTAGTAGGAGGAAATATACCTCATTTAAGTTCACCATCTGGAGGTGGTTATCCTTCGAGTTAGCCTTTGAATTCACTATCTAGGGATGGCTGGCCTTCGAATTCACCATTTGAAGGTGGTTGGCCTTTGAATTAACCTTAGCAGGAGGAAATATACCTACTTCGTGGTCATTTCAAGACAAAAATATAATAAATGGTCCTTTGAAGTGTACAGATATAATCCGTGGGTGACTTTTGAGTTAGAAGACATAAAAGGTACCCTCGAAGATCTCTTTCCAAGGAAATTACCTTTGAAACATGAAATAAGGAAATGAAATCATTCGAAATCTCTTCTTAAGAATGAATAGATGTGACTTCGAGATTTTATTTGAAGTTTCTTATGTTTGAGGAGTTCATTAGGGGTAGTATACCCCTGTATCTGTCCTTCGAGAGGGATAATGTCCTTTAGAAGGAATGGAGAAATTCATAATCCTTTGATTATTTCGAAGACAATTATCCTGCTTCATAAGGAATGTAAATCCTTATCTCTTTGGTCGACATTCTGAGGGCAATGAGCCTGTGTCTGTTAGGTTTTGGACACGTGGCGTTCCCCATAAGTTGCTATTCAAAAAAGGTTGCTTCTCCAAGAAGCTTTCCTTTTTGGTGATAAGGATGGTCAAATATCTCTGAGCCGTTTCAGATATTACCTTTTTACCAAATGGTCTAATCAACGTGTAGCTATTATTGACAACTGGCCCGTGAAATGCGGCTGTATAGCAGGTAACAGTTTTATTGAATGATTCAATGCATGCGGCTATACCCAGTAAACGTACATGAAACTCAAATAACTGATAGTTTCACTTCTATATTCATGTTTTTTTTGGATCTCTACCGCATTAAACTCGAATAATTTAATCAAAGTATTTTTGACGTTTTTGTTTTATTGCCCTTTTTTTGACTTCCTCTTTTTGAGTAAAGACTGTATTATTAAACTTGATATTTTAACGTCTCATTTTTTTGCCATATCACGTTTTGCTAACAATGGTACAAACATGTCGGGTCGTGCATGTCGACCTAGCCCGATAGAATTTGGGTCGTGCCCAGGTGCCACATGGCACAACACGATAGGCACAACACGACCCAGGCATGAGCATGATTCGTTTTTACCCAATTTATATGCAACGCACGAAGTCTGGCTCGACACAATAATAAGCGTGCCTTGTACCGTGCCATGCCTGACGCCCAAAAATTAGGCACGACAAGGCACGATCAACACGAAAAAATTCGTGCAAGACCAACACGTGCGGCCCACATGTACATCTCTACCCACACCTGCTCCATCAAAATGAGCTTTCTGAAGAAACTATCCATCCAAAGCAGCTTTTTAGAAGTGTCACCAAACACCCCTAAGCATTGAGTAGGAACCCCTTTTAGATCTAAGAAGGGCTTGTTGGCTCTTAGGAAGCTATAACTATTTCAAGATAAACTTTGATCATTAAACGTAAATTTTTTTTTTTTAAAAATAAGCATTACCCTCCTAACATAACAAAACAATTGCACCCTCTGCATAAAAAAAAAAACAGAGAAGAGAACATGAACAAGTCTTTGATCTGACTATTCTTAAACACTTATATTTTCATCTAGAAATATTTACTATTGGAAAGATTACAAACAAATACCTTCCACCGTTGCTGTTACCTTCCTCAACATAACAAAACAACTGCACTCACTGCATAAAGAAAGAAAAGAAAAGTACATGAAAAACCAAGTCTTTGATCTGATTATTCTTAAATACGTTATCTTTTCATCTCAAAGAGATAGAAATATATACTTATAGATAGATTACAAACAAAAACTATCCACGATTAACGAAGCGACAATCTTTTCTTATCTCTCCCTGGTCAACAGTAAGAGGATTGTTTTCAGATAACAAGAGCAAAGCCCTTGAGAACTGTTCATGGAAGTATCCATTATCAGAAGCCATCTTCTCCACAAAAGTTGATGTACTTGGATCAGAAACCAGTTGTTGATCGACCAACAGTAATCCTTTGTGGCTCAACAGGTTCTTGTAGTAAAAGTTATCGAGTATCATCGGCGTTTCGCGGTCGTTTCTGGCGTATAACACTGCGTTTGGATCAGGTACCGGCGAAGGACATCGGCGTTTAAGGTATGACGCATACACAGGATCGAAGGTGGGATCAACGTCAGGGTACAATCTGTTCACAAGGTTCACACAGTGAACTCGACCCACCGAGTGAGCTCCTGGGCTCGAACCAAATGAACAACAATTAGATACAAGCCATACTATATATATTTAAAATATTGTCTCAAAAAATGTGTACTAAAAGTAATTCTAGAATAAATGTATACAGAACTATCAATGGGCCGGGTACACAAGTGACGGTCGGTCCCAACACGACATGGTTTATTACCCGTACCGTGCCGTGCCTGGGTTCAAGACTCACGCCTCACATGGCACTGACACGGCACGGCACGGGCGGGCTTGGCAAGCAACGACACGGCATAACACAACAGTAGTGGTGGCAATGGGCCTCCCGACCAACCCGGCCCAATATTTGGGTAGGTTTGGGCAAGAGTAATTAGGCCGTAGGGATGGGCCGGGCTGGAATTTATGGGCCGATCAATTTTAAGGTCGGGTTGATGTTAGACTGGACTGGTCTGGCCCGACTTATACATCACATTTAATTAATATTTTTCTATTCTGCATACATATATTATTACATGTAAGATACCAAGGTTTCAAGGATCAGACTGATCTGTTCCGTATGGGGATTGGGCAGGATTGGTTTGTTCCTAAGCCATATGATATAACTATTGTATCAAGTGGCTTTGGATCAGACCTGTCCAACCGATATCGATACAAACTGGCTGGTACAACCGGTCTAATCAATCCAAAGTTTTATTTTATTTTTTTTTAATTTATAAATGGAACAGTCTAATAGGTACTTCTTGTCTGCCCGATCCAATTTTTTTTTTTAATGGGCAATCCAACTTATGTACTGAATTGGATCGGGACCGGCCAGTCCGAATCGGGATAAGCTGGGAGCGGTCCGCTCCGTCATCCTGAGACTAAAAACCTTGTAAGGTACAGAATAAAGCTCCATACCTAACAAAGCAACCGTTCCTTCGATATCGACTCCGATAGATTGAAAGCGTGACATCACTAACGAAATGGTGTCGTTGTGGTTAGGGATGAAGTCGGCCATGACTGTGGCATGGCTTTCTTTACCATCCTTCCTCCCCGTTTTCATGGCGACGCGGGGTCCACCTAACTGTAACATAGTATGATGATTCAAAATGTTGCAGCCATTTTTGAGTGTATATATATGAAAATGACAGCAATATTGTGCTCTTCAGTCAAATATTACTTGGTACTTACCATAACCACACCATCTCTTGCAGAAAGAGCTACAATATCAGCACAAGACACAGTCATTGGGCATGCACTCTCAAGGGCTGCTTTGATTGTGTTGACATACTTAAAATTTCTCATTCCGAAGCTCCTTGGAGACGCCTTCTCCGATACCACGCCGTTCGCCGTCTCCAACAGAAGGGAGGCATCACATGACTACAAAAACAACAAGAAGTTAGACGTATTTGTTGTAATAGATGTCTTGTATTTTGTTATTGGTGTTTCATCACCATGTTTGTTTGTACGCCAAGCTCCAAAACTATGACATGCGAGTTATTTTCTGTCACGTATCAATCTAAAACCCTAGAAGATATATTAATTTTAAACTGGCTTCTACTTAATCGGAGTATTTTCTGTTACTAATTTACCTGACAGAAAATAATTGGGTTGGGGTATTCCCGACATAGAATATGTCGTATGTGTATATATGATACAGTTGCATGCGGCTCCGTATCTTATGGACCTAGATGGCTAGAACATCTGCTTGTGCTTCCACTGATGGTTTTCATAACTAAAAAGGATCTGTTAAGTGGTCTCGTGAGAGTCATGAGACCATTATGGACACATGGCTAGCATCAATACAAGGACCAGCAGATGTTCCACACATCTGGGTCCAGACGATACGGCCTGTAGCATGCGAATATCTAAATCATGTTAGTGCATTGAATACGTCGTATACCCACGTGCATACACACACACATATATATATGCGAGAAAAAAAATTAGAAATACGTTAGATTTGTTCTTAATTTATGTGTGATTACCTTAACGATGCAGTCATGAAAGAGATTTCTGAGCCATGACACAGCAGTATTGCCATGCTTATTGTACAACTCAGTGACTTCTTCTGTGATGATTTCTTCAGCTTTAGGACAACCATTTGCATAGTAATCTAACTGCAGCTGGCTTTCACCTTCAACATATATCATTCAAAACAAACTCAATACAATACATCGATCAAAGTTACTACTATTTTTCTCTCAAGTAGTTTACGTATAAGTATGGTTTAAGGGATCGGACCTAGTACTAACCGGTCTGGCGACCGATACTATTGGTCCAACTTTTTTAGTTTGAAAATTTAATAGCCCGTCCATCTCTTTTGTATCGGATCCGGACTGGCCTGGTACCCGAACCTAGTCCTTTAAACCTTGTGTATAAGAAGACTTACCAGTTTTATAATAATAAAAACATAGAAATAAATAAATAACCCACACGGCACACGGGTTAGCTCAATTGGAAGCAGTGTTTAAAAACTCGGATAGGGTTGGAAGTCAACCTATTCGAGTAACTCAGTAACTCGGTTCGAGTTATCAGCTAATCAGTACAAAAATATATTAATATTTTAAAAATATTTAAAATTATGATAAAAATAAAAATATATGAGAAGGAAGAGTTTGAAGTTGAATTGTTGAAAAGTACAAATAGTTAGAGAGAGAGAGAGAGAGTTAAATGTACACACTATTCAAGTTAAATGCACAGAATTGTTCAAGTTACAAGGAGTTGTTGCTATTGAAGTCACAATTCTCTAATAATGTTAAGAATATAAAAAGTCGGATTAGTAAGTTTAAATTAGAGCTTATTTTAAAGAAGATTTGTTCTTAAGGAGATAATTTAATTTATAATCGAGTTAATCGAACGAGTCAACAGAAAACTCGGTTGAGGTTTATGAGTAACTCAGCTGAGATTTCTGGTGACCAGCTAGTTAACCGCTCCTGATTTTTGAGACGAGTTAACCAGCGAAACCACCTATCCGAATAACTCGACTGAATTTTCAAAGTTACTTAGCGAGTTTTAAAACAGTGATTGGAAGGCTCTCCAGCTAAGGACCGGAAGTCCAAGGTATAAATCTTCGGGCTTTCTTGATATATGGTCCTTGTAGATAGGATCATGAATCCGGAGTTTACCTTGTCCCCACTAAGTGGGATTAGAGTTATAATAATAATACATAAATAAATAAATAAAAAAAAAGGACTCACCAGCATGAAACAGTAAGTTTAACGAAAATAGCAGAAAGATGAAGCAAAAGCTTGAATTGAATTCGTTCAAGGCCATCTCTTTTGGATTCTTACTTCCCTGTTGGATCATCAAGTAATCGGTATCTTATATAGCAATGGATCTTCAAGTAGTGCAAGATGCATTAAACCCTTCGCTCTTTCTCCACTAAGAGCCACCGTCTTTGACCTTTCGGCTAGATCCTCCCACGCGTGCAGTCCCCTACCTTATCTAGGATTCTAGATCACTATTAATTAAAATTATTTTTAATCAATCTGATTACAAAATTAATGCAGTCCATCTGATACATAGACTTCTAATACATTGACCTGATCATCACTTGATTCGACTTTAAAAATAATTGATCAGACGGTCATAAATCAAAACTTTAGTTATATCTTCGATATAATTATAATTTACCAGTGTTAAACTCAGAATATGGAATCTCATGTCAGCTTTGCAATAGCTAGATCCAATTAAAACTCGGTGGAACTCGTTGTTTTAGTCGGTTAGTTTGAGTTGGTGTTGGGCGGGTTGTAAAGGAGTTTTGAGCTTAAACGGGTTGGGTCGGTTGAATTCGTTTATTAACGGATTGAAAAATCATGGAATCAAACTCAACCCGTTGAACCTATATAATATGTTTATTTTTTAATTAATTAATTAATTTCTTTTAAATTTTATTTTCAAATTAAGATAAAACATAACCCTATTTAATATATTAAATTTTAATAAATATTTATTGAACATAATTTTCTTTTAAAAAATAAAAAAAGAAGAAGAAGGTATTTTTAATTTATAAATAAGTTCAAAAATACTTATGTATAATAAAATAATTATAAATTTATTAAAGATTACTTAAATGGGTATCTAATGATTTGGCGGGTTAGGTTAGAATTTATCCGTTTTCAGATGGGTTGGATTCGGATTGACCCATTTTCAGATTGGAATAATAAAATCTAAACCCAACTTAATTAATAAACAAATCAACCCAAACCCGTTTGTTCGGATTAGATTTAGATAGGTTAACGGGTTGATTCAAAAATCATTAGCTACAGCATACTTGTAGCTAGTTGCAATGAGTTGCAATATTTTCTTCAACAAACTTATGGTCTCATATTATTGGGTTGAAAAACTGCACCATGGTGGACTGGTAGGACATCCCCTCAAATGAGGGTTGGGGTGTCTGTATGGGTCAATTTCGGTGTTTCTCCTGTGGGGAGTGGTCGAGTGACTACCAGTGCGGATACCAAAAATAAAACGATTATGATACTTGGGTCATACTCTTAAGTCACATAATCTGTAACATATAGGTGACGTTTTGGCGCTTAGAACGTGAATCCGCGCTATAAGTGCCAGAATGTCACAAATCTGCGGATTTGAAAAGTCAATCCGTGGGTTGGAGTAAATGAATAAAAACGGTGAAATTTGGGATATTTTTAAAACATTTAGGGTTAAAGTTTGAAAAAAGAATATATATTTTTGTTATTTTGGAGGTTTTTAAAAAAAATACAAAAACAAGTTAAATTAGGTTGATAAATATCTATCTTGAACTATATCTTTCTATATGAAGTTCGGTTTGTATGTATATATACAGACGTTCTGTAAGCGCTTTGGACCACAAGTAATTTTCAAGTTTGATGCTCTCGTGCTCTCGCTCCCGCTTTCGACCTCACACCCGCTCCGCGTTCTGGTGACTTAGGTCATGCTTACGGGAGTCAATAAGTCAAGTTTAGGATAGGTCCAACAAGAACCAAATCCTTTTTATTTAGTTTGCATATCTAAAATTTAATTTATACTTATTATTATTTATACCTTTTTATAAACTAGTTTATAAACTAATTGTTATTATTTATACTTATTAGGTAATAAGTTTATAACCTTAGTTTTATAAATAAGGTTTGTACATAATCTTATAGTTTATATCAAGCTTTTAGTATATATAAAACTTAGTTTATATATAAATTTTTACATATAATTAGTTTATATATAAAACTTAATTTATGTAATTAGATATAAAGTTTAAAAGGTATAAACTTTTAGTTTATAAATGGCCCATCTTTTAGTTTATAAATGGCCCATCAGCCCCTGCCCCCCTCCCAAATCCCCAGCACACAGCCCGGCACGACATTGCCCAGCTCCTGTCATGGGGCACATGTCATGCTAGGCCTAAGATTTGAAATTGGCCCGACCCAGTTCAAACTGGGTTGTGCCGGTCCAAAGCATAAGTGCAGGGTAGTTGTTAGTTTGTATGTGTGAAGGGTTAGTTGTTAGTTCATATATTGGCTGCGAGTTAACCCTTCGTTGGGATTTTATATTTCAGGTCTTCCACGTGATTCGGTGACGAGGCATGGCAGTCGACTTATTGGTACTAAAACAATCTATAAACTAAACTGCTAAAACAAATGACATAATTCTAAAACTTAAATGAATCAAACTAAGGTATATAATTGAAAACTATAAATCAAATCCTACTAGTTTCTATTGCTTAGAACCGTTATTATTTCATTCTTTTTTATTTATTGGATTAAAAAGATTTTTGTTAACTCGAATTTTTGAGTTAGTCCTCCATTGTAGTTTTTTATTTAAGAGTATTAGTTCCATCGTACCTTCTATGAGAGAGAATTAGTAGCCTAACAACCTCCTATGGATTGAAACTCGAGGTTGTACTCTCAAGATTCGTGATTGCACGCTATTCAATGTGATCCAGGTGTCAGAATGTGACACATACTTGATATATCTAACCTACCTATTGGGGTTGAAGGCCATTCTAGACAAGGACTTGTATGGTTTTGTATATCAAAGGATGTAACTTTTTTATATATTTAGCATCAATAAAATTACTGTTTACCTTCCAAACAAAAAACAGGATATAACACATAAAAATATGAAACAACCAGTAATCCTGGTTCCCAAACAAAAAGATGAATAAATAAATCCAAGGAGAGGTATGGATTTTATAGTTCTAACTCAAGCAACAAAAGAAAAACTCTCACATCATAATTCAAAATCAAAAATTTCTTTGAAGCATTAAAACTCAAAAGCTTTTGCTTCTCTCTCTCTCATCTCAGCTCTATGACCCTTGTTTTTCCCATGCCTTTTAGATCTTCAATACCTTCTTCACAATCTTTTGCTATTCAACGAAGATGGCTCGGATGGTAATACTATCCCTGACAGTACCTCCAAAAAATACAATAATATACACATGGTTGACAGTCCTTTGGTTTCTTGATCATCTAGACCTCTTGCATTCAGCAGGTCTCAAATGGGAATCCATTGGATACCTTTTTAAGTGACAGAACACTTGGACCTGTTGGTTTTCTTCTTGGCGCTTGGGATGACAAGCCGTCCACCAGAGGTTTGCCGACCCATGTTGGTTGCATTTGGTGTCACAACACTGCCGTTCAGTATGCCAGCCATTTAACCATTTCTTCAAGTGATCAAGCTCTCTTTCCCCACATCTCCATGAAGAACAAGATAAGAGTGAAAAACAGAGGCTTATTGATCCTTGTTTCACTTACAATGAGGATACAATGGCCATTGAATTTTCAAGTGATCCAAAAACGAGGATGGATCATATCATTTATCTACCTAAGATGGCAGTTTTCACACCCTTTGGAAGAAAGCCATCCTTTGCCATTTCCTTGAGGACTTTCAAAACTGCATCCATGTTCCCTTCTTTATGGTTTATCTCCAGAAGAACTTTCGCAATCTCAGCATCAGTAAGACTAGAGCTCCTCAAAATATCCTGTATAACTTGATTCAATTCCTCGTTCATCCCTTCGTGCATAAGTGCTTTAACCAGAGCAATAACACTTACGGCATGAGGAACGTAACCCGAACGTACCATTTCTTTGTACAGATCAAGACCCTTCTGCACATTTCCGCATCTACAATGACCGTGCATGATCACATTATAGGCGGCTGCATCAAGGTTGCAGTCTCTGTGAAGCAATGATCTAAAGACTTGATCTGCTTCATTCATCAACCCCTTTATGCAAAAACCCTTCATGAGAGCCACTGCACTGTTCAATTCAACGTTACTGCAAGATTCCATCAGTGTATTGTACGTGACCTCATTTGGAACGGATTCTTCGTAAAATAATTTGAATAAGATCTGTTTTGCTTCCTTTGTCCTAGCTTGTTTATTTAGCCCGTTGATAAGCACGCTGTACGTAACAACGTCCGGAAGGAAGCCCTTTTGAATCATCTCATCATGAAGACAGAGAGCTTTAGTTATATCACCTTCTATGCAATAACCATTGATCAGAGTTGTATAAGTGAATTCATCAGGAAGCAGATCCATGCTCAACATCTCCTCGAAAAGCTTACAAGCTTCAGTCAGCCTTCTAAGCTCACAGAGACCTTGAATGAGTGACGAGTAGGTTACCACATCAGGAGAAACACCCTTTTCAACCATCACTTGCTTTAATTGGAAGGCCTTTTCCATGTCCCGATTTCTGCAATATCCTGTTATAACTGTACTGTAACTGACCACATCCGGGTTACAACCTTTGTCAACCATATCTCGAATGATCCCTAGAGCTTCTTCCATTCTTCCTAAGATGCAGTGCCCGTTGATAAGGGCATTGTATGTTACAATTGAGGGCGAGAAGCCAGTCGCGGTCATCTCCTTCAAAATCTGATAAGCTTCATCCAAGAAACCTTGCCTGGAGAAACCATCGATTAATGTTGTATACGTTTTTTCATTGGGATTAAGCCCCCTACTATGCATTTGATCGACGAACTCCATGGCTCGATTCAAGTTCCCAGCCTTACACATGCTATTAATCAATGCAGTGTAAGTAACAACATTTGGGCTGATGCCCTTCCTGACCATTTCGGCATGCAAAACAATTGCTTTGCAAACATTCCCTTCCTTGCAATACCAATTCGCAAGTGTGTTATACGTAACCTTATCAGGAACGAAACCCTTTCTATCCATTTCCTCAAGAATCTCACTTGTTTCCTTCATGCGTCCTTGTCGACACAATCCATTGATGATCACATTATATGATATCAAATTTGGCCGCAAATCCTTCTGAGACATTGATTCAAACAGCCGGAATGCTTCATCGATATTTCCCGATTTACAGTAAGCATCTATCAAGGTGTTGAAAGTGACTACATTGGGCAAACAACCATTATCCTCCATCCCATTAAACAACTCCAAGGCTTTCTGAAATTCCCCTTCCATGCAAAACCCTCTAATCAGGATATTATAAGAAAAGACATTGGGAGAAACCCTAACCCTAATCATCTCCTGATACAACTCCTCTATTGTTGATCTGATTTTCAAATCCTTAGACTTAACGATTGCATCAAGAACTGAATTATACGACAACACTCCAGGCATAAAGCCAGAAGATTTTGCCAAATCGATACAGATTAAAGCTTTATTAATCATATTCAAGTGAGAATAGGATTTTACCAGGAGATCGAAAACCGAGGAACTGGAGTTGCAGAGATGGTAGGTGGATCTCAAACACTCGAAGACAACTGAAGATGATGAATCCGGATCGGGCTCGGTGGAGACAATGAGATTCTGGGCTAGGGTTTGCGCAGTCTTGAAGAGCTTGAACCTGGTGAGGATATGGAGAGCGAGGCATTTGCAGTTGAGGTCGAAGAAAGGACGATCACGAGCCCAATTGAGGAATTTTAGGGTTAAGGGTTGATCGAATTGGGATTTGATGAGGAGATAGGAAGCTGAGTTTGGGGTGAAGTGGGACGACAAAGAATCGAGTTGGGTATTGGGATAGTAACGTTTCAGAAGAACGTAAGCTTTGTCTACGAGAAGAGCGTCGGAGGAAGAATGGAGAGAAGACAAGGAACAAAGGTTGTGATTCAGCATCCTCATATTATATATGTATGTATGTGTGTGTGTGTTTTAGGGTTGTGATTCAGAAAAAAAGCTTGTTTGTCAATACAGTCAAAGACGGTCTCCAATAGTGCAGACGATTCGAATTGAAGCCGTAAGGGCCAATGTCGTCGTCTTCTTCTTCAGGGCCATTTCTGCTTCTCGGTGAAACACTTCACTTGAAATTGCGGGCGTGTTTGTCGTTGCTTCTTGTTGGGAGAAGCTATTCCTTTAAAATTGCTTCATAATAAGTAAGAACGGCTTTAGAGGAATAAAAGATGGCTGGTAAACACTTATTGAGAAAGTGCTTTCAAGTTAGATTTATGAGAAGCGTATGTAGTAAGAAATCTATATTCAGGAGAATTGTTTCGTGAAGTAAAATAGATATTTTAAAAGTTTTAAAGGGTATATAAAGACCATAAAACATATTTCATTTGTCAAGATAACATGGGTAAAATAGCTGTTTTAAAAATTTTAAAGGGGCATATGAGACCATATGACATAGTTCAATTAAACCTTGAACTGATTCTCGCAAACATGATTTTCAAAAGTAAGAAATAGTAGCTTAAAAAAATCAACTTTGGGATGAAGTGGTTCTTGTGGAATCGCTTTTCACTTAAGTTTACCAAACACTTATTTATTTATTTGAAGCGCTTTTGGGCTTAGGAGAGACTTCTAGGGCCCAAAGAAACAATATCAAACACACCCATAATGTGCATGGTTAAAGCATTTCTAAACCCAGGAATCACTTCCAGGATCAAAAGAGCCAACATTTTCATTGGTCGTTAAGTTTGTCCAACCCACCCATCATAAACCTTGGGACTAAGTCGATCTTATGAAAACATCACGGGTCAAGCATGTCTGGAAACCTTAAGGAATCAATACAAAACACACCCATAATGTGTATGGTTATAACATTTCTAAACCCAGGAATCACTTCTGGGATCGAAAGAACCAACATTTTCATTGGTCGTTAAGTTTGTCCAACCCACACATCATAAACCTTGGGACTAAGTCAATCTTATGAAAATATCACGGGTCAAGCATGTTTGGAAACCTTAAAGAAACAGTACCAAACACACCCATAATGTGTATGGTTAAAGCATTTCTAAACCCAAGAATCACTTCTGGGATCGAAAGAACCAACATTTTCATTGGTCGTTAAGTTTGTCCAACCCATGTTAACCGTTTCCCTTAATTTTAGGAAACGGATGAAGTGGTCCACGTCTTCAGTCTTCAAGCTGATGTCTTCACA
>JAUPMG010000013.1:10947285-10962636 GCA_031762675.1 Pachysandra terminalis | reverse complement strand
AATTTCACGTACAAAGAAGAAGAGCATGCACCAAGAAACCAAGAACAAGAGTAGAATGGAGAAAAAGAAGATGAATGCGCGCCATTTGCTTGGTTAGAGTAGAGTTTGAATAAAAAATTTATTTTTTTGTTGCCGTTAACGTTAGATTTTAATTTTTCGGTTAAGTCCACGTGACAGCAATCCAACGGTGCTGTATGGATTGCTGTAACCCTTAAGCTGTAGAGGATGTGAGGCCCTATACCCACGTGATACTTATTCGGATTGGGCCACTACCCGACCAAAATCGTGAACGGATATACCGGTCGATTTACATCATTACCCCTAGTCATGCCTGGACTTTTAATCTGATCCATTTTTTTTTTTTTTTTTTGGGTCAGACGTTTAATCTGATCAACCCAGTAGAAGTGGAGGGTTAGATTCAAAAGGATGTTCCCAATTTGCTTTGTTAACAATCCCCTTCCCGTTGATTTCAGATTCAGTCCCCTAGAAGCATACAAGGGCGCGTGTATTCTTTTGGATGGGACCGACCGAATCAAGCGTCTTGTGTTTTTCGATCTTTATGGGCTCCCACCTGTTTGATCTTTTGCCTAACAGAAATAAACCAACAAGAAAGACAATGAAAATTTGGAGGGGAGGAGTTAAAAAAAAAAAACTAGAAAGAAACAAATTAGCTTGCAAGTTGGTAATCAATCAGAGCTAGTCAGAATGAAGGAGTTATATCAATGTCTGCCGCACCAATAGCTGACCCCCCAGTCCCATCCCTTTATTCTACTCAGAAGTTGCTGAAGCTACAAATACCCAGCTGGAAATCACTGATTTTTATTTATTTATTTATTTTTTCCGTTCTGGGAAGAAAACCCAGAAGAATTTTCGATCTGGGTTTCTTGATTTTTCTTCTGATTGATCGATAACGCGAATGAATGGGTACTTCTCTGCTCTTTGTTTTGGGGTTTTTAACTGTTTTCTTGGGTTCATCTCACTGTTATTCTTCTGAAGAACAAGAGAGAGACAGGATTACTGAGTTACCCGGACAGCCAACCAATGTGGGGTTTTCTCAGTACTCAGGATACGTGACCGTTAATCAACAAGCGGGTCGAGCCTTGTTTTACTGGTTGATTGAATCGCCGACGAGTCGTGGGGCTGAGTCAGGGCCACTCGTTCTGTGGCTCAATGGAGGTCCTGGGTGTTCATCCGTCGCTTATGGAGCCGCCGAAGAGATCGGACCTTTCCGTATCCATCCGGACGGAAAGACCCTTTTCATCAATCCATACTCATGGAACAATCGTATGTGAGGAAGTACAACCACAAATCTCTAATACAAATTAAATTTTTTTTGTCTTTTGATTTATAAAAGTTTTATATTTTTCTGCAGTGGCGAATTTGCTTTTCCTTGAATCCCCAGCTGGTGTTGGTTTTTCGTATTCCAATACTACATCAGATTTATATACTGCGGGTGATCAGAGAACAGGTAGTGTAATTTCCCTTTTTTTTTTCCCCTTTCTGAATTGGTATTACACTTCTATTTAAATCTGAATTTTATGTGGAAATATGAAATGGGCCTTCAGATTCTTGTTGTGTTTTATTTTGATTTTTTTTTTTTTTTTTTGACGTTGTAGCTGAAGATACATATGCTTTCCTTATCAATTGGTTTGAGAGGTTTCCACATTATAAGCACAGAGAATTCTACATTGCTGGTGAAAGCTATGCAGGTCTTCATATCATTTCCATTCCATAGTTATGTCTGAAAATCAATTTGATGAGAACCAAACCAACCTTCTTTTGATATCTTGTTTCAGGTCACTATGTTCCTCAGTTATCTCAACTTGTATACAGGAGAAACAAAGGAAAAACAAATCCTGTTATCAATTTCAAGGGTTTCTTGGTGAGCCATAATAGTTTTTAGTAATATGCTTATTGTGATCGGCCCAAGGTTCTGAAAAAAGGAATTTTGATTTCAAATTTTTTTAGGGTTTAAATGAGATTAAAATATATCTCCCCGATTTCCCCCTTTTAAAGGGGGAAATGAACTTAAGTTTTGCACGTGTCTCTGCACACGTACGTCACCGAGTTGGTGGAAAAGGGGGAATTCAGCGTTTTCCCCCTAAATTTCGTACCACCAGATGCCAAAATGGCGAAATTTCGCCAGCATTTAAAACCGTAGATCAGCCCCTTCTGAAAATGTTTTTTTTTTTTTTCAGGTGGGAAATGCCGTCACTGATGATTACCATGATTATGTGGGCACATTCGAGTACTGGTGGACACACGGATTAATTTCTGATGCCACCTATCGAATTCTAAGAGTTGTCTGCGACTTCGGATCTTCTCAGCATCCCTCAGTTGAATGCAGCAAGGCCCTTCATGTTGCAGATGCGGTAAAGGGGAACATCGATCAGTACAGCATTTTCACACGTACTTGCAACAATGCTTCATCATCAAGGCTTAACCTAAGGGGTCATTATGTAAGCTCTTATCAATCTCTAATTTGACTCATCAAGACAATTCAAGGTTCTGTTTGTTAGAATCCTCTTAATAGGACCACTTTGACATTCAAACCCAACATCTTGCATATAATTACAAGGACTCTCAAGTGCTTGCTGATATGTGAGTCCTGACTGCACCTATTTGTTGCGTTCTTGCTTGACCTTTCTTTATCCTTACTGTAAATACCTTCCATAGTGAAGGAGGAGTTTTTTTTTGTACATTTAGAAGTTTTCTGCTCTTCATTTGTGGAAGAATAAATAGTGATGGAGAGAGCGTCCAGTCAAGAATCATGGTAGATGGGGTTAGAACTTCATCAATTTACTTCAGACCAGATTTACTATATCAAATATTGTTCAAAATTAGAGATTTAGGCACAACAGTAGGGTTGGTTAACAGAATGTTATTCTCAAGAATATAGAAATCAGGATTCCATGAGAGCTCTTGTTGGAAATATTGAATAATATCCTGCTGAAATTTATAATGCAGGAAGCTTTCCGTACATTTTGAATTTTTTAGGTATTCATGTGTGGAAGCGTAAATCATCTGGGCCTGAGTGCATCAAGTCAAAAATAATGGTAGACGTGGTCAGAATCTCATTTGTTTGATTTGGGTCAGATTTAAGATATCAAACATTGTTTGAAATGATTAATTTTAATACCGATTGATAGCTTATCTTGTTACCTATCCAACGAGCCCAATGTCATGTGATTTGGAGATGATTCGGGAGAGTTATCACAATAGATGTGGTAACAGTTCGTGACGGGATTGCTGTTTTGGAGATTGTCTTCTTGGTGAATCCACATAATAATAATAATAATAATAATAATAATAATAATAATAATAATAATAATCAGTTTTTGTAGTTTTTTTGTTCTTTTTATTTGAAGATGTTTGATAAGCAGTTTTAGTTTAGTCATAGTAGTTTGTATTTATATTAAAGTTGTTTCAAGTTTAGGAAACTGAAGTCAATGTTTAGTGAAATTTATAAACATTGTATTTATATATATGAGTCTTTCGTAGTTGTAATTAGTGAAATTTACGATATTTTTCAGTAATGGAAAAGTTTCCAACAAATTTCTGCAATTCCAAAGGTGATACGCCTTCTCAAACCCTAGGATCCTGTGGTAGATCTCCATTAGTAGTTTTAGTTATTCTTCTTTTTCTTTTTATTATTATAATTTTTCCTCTTCAATCTAATTGATTCTTGTTTCTTCAAACTCTGACCTCTTCTAGTTCACTGTTAAATTCCAGCATCCTACTATTCTCTTTAAGAGCCCTTGCAAAATTCTGATTTTCTATATTCTTGAACCCAAATTCTTTTAGCCAACTCTATTATCAATCCTAAATCTTTGATTTCCCGTAAGACCTAAAGTTTTTGGAGTTAACGTGATCTGTCTGGCAAATAGTCTCCTCTTGGCTCTTGAGTGATTAGATGTAGAGATGGCTAGTTTAAGTAGCATAGAAACACCTTTGGCACCCAAGAAGAGCACAATAACACTCTCCAAGGGCACTCTGCATTCCTGATCCATACAGAACGCAATAATTATTAAGAATAGACACCCTATCTGATTTCATGAACTCAAGCTTCAAATGTTAATTTTAACTATTTCAACTATAGCGTTTTACCATGTAAGGGGATGGTGAGAGGTATCAGATGAAATTAATTATGGGAGTGTGCTTATATATATACACCTCCCCATGGTGGTGCGACGCTCAAAAGAAGAAATTGGAATAGAAACAGAACCGCCCTGGCTTTTAAGCCTTAGAGGTTCCGTGTCCCTACCAACCCCATGCCATACCGAGAGATAGGCCTTTTGTTTAATCATGCACCAGGCTGTAAGGTTGTGAGGTTCTTTCTTTTGGAGACTTTACATGTTTCACGATATTCCGGTACTCAATTCCTTGCTGGTTCTGTCAGTTCGTCCGCGCCTCCCTTTTCGCTCTGGCATAGTAGATTAGGTCATATTTCCGTTCATAGGCTTAGGTTGAAGGTGTCTAGTGGTAAGTTGAGATCTGTTATACCTGAAGATATATCTCACTGTATCGGCTACAATTTGGCAAAACACTCGGCCTTCCCTTTTTATAAAAGTCTTACACTTTCTTCGGCTCCTTTTGATCTTTTTCACTCTGATGTTGTGGGGACCCTCTCGTGTATCCACTATATATATATATATATATTTGATGGGCATCAAGATCAAAAAAAGTTGATGATTGTTAAGCAACATTTACTTGATAACGGTAAGTTGGTAACTATTATTGAAACATGGAGGAGAAAATATAATACACTTCAATTTTGAAGTGGCTGGAGCATCAAAGCGAGTCTGTTTACAATAAGAACCAGCTACATGTAGGCCAAATGGATGGTTTATCTTGTGAGCATCACTTATCCAGAGCCAATGTTTTCATTCCTCGGGAGGGCTAAACATTTAAAATTGCTTGTTGCTTATTTCTATCTTATATATTAAAGATGGTTCATTGCCTTTCTTTTAGTTGCACTCATTGCTTCATTCAAACTCAGCCTTGGATATCCAGGGCATATGATCCCTGCACAGAGAGCCATTCGAAGTTGTACTTTAATCACCCAGAAGTGCAGAAGGCATTCCATGCCAATATAACTGGGATTTCCTATCCTTGGGATACATGCAGGTACAACTACTACTTTGAAAATTTAACAGAATCTGCTTGTGTGTGTGTGTGTGTGTGTGTATTTGTAGATATTGTAGCAGTGTTGATTGAGTTTCTCTCCCTTGCAGTGATATTGTCGGGAACTTTTGGGGAGATTCTCCATTATCAATGCTTCCTATTTATCAAGAACTTATAGCAGCTGGTCTCAGGATATGGGTATTCAGGTTACTTTTAACACTTAATTGCTCAGACATATTTTTAGAGTTCACATGCAACATGAGCTAGGGTAGATATGCGTGGATGAACAGATGATATAGGATATTATCTAAAATGTGATTTTGGTTCACTGAGAGTATGTATGTAAGTTAGGGACGATATGCATGGATGAACATATGTTTAAATATGGAGTGGCAAACATGTTTCAGTTAAGACAAATGACCAATTCCTCTTGACTAGATTTAGTTTTCTTTTCTATATTGGTTATCAAAGTCAGATAATCTCTAGCACTGATTTGTACTTCTCATGTTGTTTTATAATACTTTGAATTTGTTGGTAATGTTTATCACCACGGCACAATTTCTGTTATAAAAAACTGAAGTTGTGTCCTATGGTTGGATAGTACATAAAGACTGTTGCCTTCCATTATTGTCTTGCTTCCTCTATATGATCATGACTTGTGATTGAATTTTTTGTGTAGTGGAGACACTGATGCAGTGGGTCCCGTGACTGCAACTCGATATTCCATTGATGCTCTCAAGCTACCAACTGTTATCAACTGGTATCCTTGGTATGACAATGGAAAGGTTAGTCTCAACAAGCAACAACCTCAAAATGTCTCCATATTTAGTCCAACGACCGCTATGAACGTGCTCAGGCATAGTGTTTAAACTTGGTATTGGATTGGGGATCGTCCCAGTCCGATACTGAGTTGGATCGCTGATCCAACTTGGGATCGGCCGATCCAAATATGGCCCAATATTTTTTTTTTTTTAAATCATAAAATTTTTGGGGGGTGTTTGACGATCCATACTGGATCGTCCGAAACCGAGTCAAAGAACTTTAGCAATTTTCGAGATCGGCCGATACTTAACACTATGCGTTCAAGAAGGGAAAAAGAAAAAAGACAAGTTCATACACATCTGCTAATAAGCTCCGTTTTTTTTTGCTTGTGATATAGGTTGGTGGGTGGAGCCAAGTTTACAAAGGTGTGACCCTTGTAACAATAACCGGCGCCGGACATGAGGTTCCGCTTCATCGTCCTCGACAAGCTTTTATAATGTTTAGATCCTTTCTAGAGAACAAGCCGATGCCGCGCTGAACCATTGATTCTGATCCTTGTATCTTTTGAAGAATAAGCAACATTTATAGGTGTTCATCAACTGGCACCAAGCAAAAAAAAAAGAGGTAAAAATAAGGTAAAGAATAAGAGGATATATGCAGATTCATGTAACAAGTTTCATTCTTGTGGAAGCCAAGCCTGACAATGATTGGAAAAAAACCATTGAATTGGTCTAGAAGTTGTCAATGCGATACACCATATGCATATGAATTTGATTCTGAGATTTGGTGGTGTTGCGAATTCATGTATTGCTTGTTAAATTTATGAATTACTTGATCTTAATATCTGAAAATTGGTTAAGAACAGGTTGCAATCATGAATTATTTAAGGCTCCGTTTGGATGCCAATAGGATGCCAGAAAGTTTGTTTGGAAAGTAAAATTTTGGAAAGTGAAATTTAATTTTCTTGGAAGTTGTTTGTTTGTATCAGGAAAATGTATGCTTATGACAAAGAATCTTGATTTTGATGTGTTGGTTAATTGGAATGAATGAGAAAAGTTTTTCATCTACCCATTTTACCTTTCATTGTACAAGTGGAGGTAGAATGAAGCTTTGATGGTGAAGGGTACGATGGGGAACGTGCTCTTCTCCTCACCTTGTCATTTTCCTTTCCCACAAATTCCTTTCCTTTTTATTGGCAAATAAAAGGGCTATTTTTCTACAGTCAAAGGAGTTTGACTGAAACATTTTCTGTAGGACCCACACTTTCTGGATATCTAAACACATATATTATACAGTTAACTATGTTACCTTTGATTAAATACCCGTGCCGCAACACTCTAATTGAGTGTGTTTGGTAAAGTAATATATTGTGTTCGGATTCGGTCTAGTCTTGCCCTAACTTGACCTATTGCAGTTCAAGAGTGTGTGTGTATATGTGTGTATGTGTGTTTTTCATTCATTCCTTTGCACTTTTAATGAGTAGGATGTTTCAGCTTAATACCTTAATGCAAGGAAAGTAGCAACTATTAACTAAGAAGCAAAGGGGAGAGTTTTGAAATTTGAGGCTTTCAATAAGAAAAGAAAGCAAGAAATTGTGATCCATAAAAGAAAGAGAAAGGTGAGGAAGGCAGAGCTGAAGAAGAAAAGAAGCAATAAGGAAAGAAAAGAAGAAACACGCATTTACACTTCGAACTTGTGCGGCAAGGATTAGAAAGAAGAGATGAATCGTTTCAGTAACACAGTGATTGGGTTCTTGAACCTCTTCACTCTGCTATCAGCCATACCCATTATAGGTGGAGGTCTGTGGATGGCAAGAAGCAGCACTACCTGTGAAAGTTTCCTACAAACTCCTCTCCTAGTCATCGGTTTCGTTGTTCTCCTGGTTTCACTCGCTGGCTTCATCGGAGCTTGCTTTAATGTAGCCTGGGCTCTTTGGGTATACCTGTTAGTAATGCTGCTCCTCAAGGGGACCTTACTGGCTTTTACCATCTTCGGCTTTGTCGTCACAAGCCAGGTTGGTGGTGTTGAAGTGCCCGGCCGGGTTTATAATGAGTATAAGCTTGAGGGATACTCGCCGTGGTTGAGGAACCGGGTTAAGGATCCACATTACTGGCAGACTATCAGGAGCTGCATATTAGGTTCCAAGACTTGCACCAACATTGCCCTTTGGACTCCTCTTGATTATCTGGGAAAAGACATGACTCCCATACAGGTGATTTGCAAGCTATTTCCATAATTTCAAATGCAACTTCAATTGATTTATTTTTCTAATATGTGAATAATTGTACAAGTTAGAAGCGTTTCGTGGGTTGTTTTGCCACTCCATTTAATTTAGTTAAATATAGCATCTTTTCCCTGTCCTAGCAATATATTGCAAGGTTCATTACTTGCAAAGATTTGAAAGATTTTTCTTTTATTTTTTGGTAGACTTTTCTTCTTTTTCTTCTTCTTCGTTGTTTTTCCCCCCTAATATGTGAACAATTGTACAGGTATGATGCTGTTTGTGGGTTGTTTTGCAGCTCCTTTCAGTTAAATATAGCATATTTTTTTGCAAAGATTTGAAAGAGTTCTTTTTTTTTTTTTTTGAACGAATTTTCTTATTCTTCTTCTTTTTTTTTTTTTTTTTTTTTTTTTTTTTCAGGAATTAAGGATGATTTTTATGGTATTTTTTTCCAGCAGATGGTCAATATTTTTATGAAATTTTATCCCTTTTCATACTCAAATTTTTTTTTTTCTGTTTTTTGCTATAGGCTTTCTTCATGAACTCCTGGTTGTGGGTTGGGAGAGAGATCGATAGACATATCCTGATATTTTATTACAAGAACTGAACAAATATCACCTATACCAGATAGCTAATTCAGTTTGAAGTTTGAAACTTATTGAGGTTGTGAATGCAGTCTGGATGCTGTAAACCTCCCACTTCATGCAATTATGGGACAGCGGCGGTGGCGATGACGGCACAAGACTCTGATTGCTTCCTATGGAACAATGCACGTAACTTGCTATGCTACGATTGTGATTCGTGCAAGGCCGGAATGCTGGAGGATGTGAGCAGGAACTGGCACAAGCTCTCAGTCCTCAACATTGTCATGCTTGTCTTTCTCATCTCCATCTATTCAGTCGGGTGCTGCGCGTTTCGTAATATCGGGAGATCAGAAACCGATTACCCGTACGGAGAAAACCGGATGACGAAAATCCGACCCAGATGGGACTATTACTGGCAAGTCTTCCCACCATCATTCTTCTTCATTGCTTTACTTATTATAACACCTTTTGAGAAGTCTTTGTTTCTCTTCTTTTACTGCTAAGAGATTCTTGTGGTTTGATCTTTTTCAGGTGGAGATGGTGGTATTACAAAAAAGAAGAGCTTTATTAGCTGAACATCTCTGCTGTTTTCAGGGTTTGGAATTGAGGAATTAAACCCATTGTTCATTTTTTTTTTTTTGGAGTAGTTTTGTTTTTTGTTTCAAAGTTGAAATGAATAGGGTTCTTGGATTCTCTGACTAACTTTTGAAAATTGTGGAGGTTTTGGTGGATAAAAATCAAAAGGGGTCTTGGAATCCTGCAGATGAGAAAGAACAAATCCAAAAATAAAATGATTAGGAGGAGGTGTTCAATACATTCATCATACAAATTGCTGTTCTTGAATACAAACTAATCAAAACAAAGATAACATACATATATTTTCAGCTTTGATTTTAATTGAAATTTTAGAACACAAGAACAATAATCACAGTGGATTTAAACTGAGACTGTTCTTAATTGGATCTCTGACAGAATTGATAAAGACACAAGAATCTTTCTTAGTCTGGTCTAAAGCTTCAGTACTCCGATTCTCGACTTTATCGGGAAACTCAAGTCCATCTTTTGATTCAAAGCACTTGGTTTGAGATTCTGGTGTATCTGGTTGTTTCTTCAAATACTTCTGTTCTTGATCAACAAGATCAACAATGGCTTCACTTCTTCCATCCTTCAACTCTTCATAGCTCCGCAGAACATCTCTCCATTCATTCTCTGCAGATAAGCACTCATGCCGTGCCAAATAGCGCTTAAGCTCGAGCCCAAGAGTCCGAAAAGGCTAACAGAAGTTACAGAACACAAAAACAGAAACCACCCACTTGACAATAAGAACCAAATAACAGAATTATGATTTGCAGAAACATAAAAACTGAGGAATTGGGGTTAATGAGAAATCACAACCTGAGCCTTAGACTCAAAGGCAAGGCGAAAGAACGCAGTGGAAATGAAATGTTTCTCCACAGACTCAGCCAATTTAATCTGATCAAGCCAATACCGCGCAGTCTCGAGCCTGTCGAGTCTGCAGTTGCTGCAATTCTCTGCACTGTAGTAAGGTGTACCGGGTATCCTAGGCTTGCCTACAGAGGAAGACGAAGATACCGGTGTCTTGGTGAGGTTGCTGTCAATGGGTTCTTGAAAACAAACATTTTTGTTCATTTTGTTCTTGACATTGCTTGATGATTTCCTATCCATGACCTTGATTTCTGGGTTTGAAACAATTGCATTTGTCGACGATGCTGTCACCGCCTCGATAACCCCTTTAAGTTCTGTGATCTGAAGGGGTTGTTTGTTGTTGGGTTTTGTTGGGATTTTGTGGGAAGCTTTTGGTTTTTGTGGTTGAGTAGTGATTCTCACTGATGGTTTTGTTAAAGACTTCTTTGCAACAGCTTTCACAAGAACATTTGTGCTTCTGTTTGTACCAAAGAAGCGCTTTTGCCTGAAAGAAAAAGAAATCAGAAAATGAGAACATGTGAGAAAGAAGAAATTGGAGGAAGGAAACTCAAAAGATGGATTGGTTGCCTGTGATTTGGGGCTTCTTTCAAACTGGTCTTGTGTTCTTTGATTGTTGTTCTGTTAGCCTTTGAATTTGGTGGTTGAAGCTTTCCTGGAAATGGAGTGGATTGAGGAGGATCCATTGTAGTGAAGGGAGAACAAATCAATGGGTTGATTGCAGAAAGTTTGGAAATTGGTTTATAGGAAGAGAAGATCAGATTTGAAGTTTGAATTGAGAAAAGAGCGGGAACAGATTCTTAAATCCCTGATGAAGCACGCTCCTCTCCTACTCCTAAGGTCCCGCAGTTTGGATGGATTTGGTTCGGGTCAAACCCGAAGATCACATATTTTTTGTTTGGGTGGTTATACTTTTCCACTGCCTCAGAGCACAGGGAAGGACATGAAATCGAACCCAAACGAGGGGTGGCAATGGGCCGGGTTTGTCCGGGTTCGCACACTGTCATTACAATTTTTCTATGCCCAAGCCCGGCCCAATCTGAGCTTCGGGCTCAAAGGAATAGGTTTGGCCCAGCCTGAACTTCGAGTCCTAGAGGTGGCAATGGATTGGGTTGGGGCTTAAACGGGTTGTGTTGGGTTCGACCCGTTTACTAACGGGTCAGGAAAACATTGACCCGAATTCAACCCGCCAATAAACAGGTTGAACCCTCCAACCAGTTTAAAATTTAAATAAATAATTAATTTAATTTTAAATTAATAAAATAATAAATCATTCACTTCACCTATTTAACATTATATTTTTAATAAATATTGTAAAAAATTCTATTTAACATTAAAAACATATTTTAACCTATGAAATTTAAAAATAGTAAAACATTAAATTAAAGAGGAAAAAAAAATACATTAAACGGGTTATACGGTTTGGGTTCGACCCGTTTACCAACGGGTCGACAAAACCTGAACCCGAAACCAACCTATTTAATAAATAGGTCAACCCAAACCCGTTTAGTCTGGTCGGGTTGGCGGGTTGAGTAAGACATTGCCAGCTCTACCTTAGACTCCATGCCTTGCCCTAAATTCAAAATTTTGATTTAATATTATAAAAATGTATTTTTAAATATTCTTTAAGATATTTTTATAAAAGAAAAATGCTTTCGAGTATCAAATATTATATATATATATATTAATGAAAAGGAAAAATTCAAATCATTGTAAATTCACAAATTCAAAAGTAAAAAAGTATATATATTATTATAGGGTCGAGTCAGGCCTAACTTCCACTTTCGTTGTCCAAACTTGGCCCTAAACTTGATCTGACCAGGCCTGACAAGTATAAAGCCACAAATGACCTATATCTCTTGCCCAAACCCGCTCAATTACTGGACCGGGCAGCTAGCCGACCCGTTTCCATCCCTAACCCAACCCAACCCACCCCACCTTCTTACCACCTGCCCTACAATAATCATCTTAAGGGATGAGATCAATCTAAATATTGCTTTTGGGCTGGCTAATATGGTCGACGGGCTGGGCCAATGCTAAAAACACAAGCCCACAACGGTAACTTAATATTGCTTATAAGTTTGAATCTTATTCTATAATAACTAGGGTGTAATTTGGGTCGAGCTAACCCTAACCCAAACCGACCCAACCCAACTTTGGATCGGTTTGGGTTGGCTTTTATAGTACGTTGGGTTGGAAAAAGGTAACTTGTAACAACCCACCCCACTTGATGCAATATTGTCCACTTTTGGCTCCCCCGAATCAGATTTCTAGAAGGTCACCCATCCTGGTACTACTCCCGTCCAAGCACGTTTAATTGTGGAGTTCTGATTAGGTTCACAGCCATCACGGTTTTAAAATACGTTATGTCATAGTAGGATGTGAATATACATATAAGTACATCACATTCACCTGGCCAAGCGATGTTGGATTGTTCAACCTGTAGCCTGCCAGCCCCTTGGGCCCGCCCACGAGACACCCGCCTATGTAGGTCACCACAATTTTGGATAACCCGACCCATCCCAAAACTCAAACCAAATTAACCCGATTTTTAAAATACTTACAAATTCTAATATATAAGGATTTATAAAAAACCCTCTAAACTTCTGTTATTTTTAAATAAGCCTCTTGGTATAAAGGCCAAGGGGCACATTTGAAATTCATCTTCTTTCATCAATACAAAGAGGAAGAGGAGTGAGAAGTTGGGGTTTTCTAACTTTCTCTTCACACTTCCGATACTCAACGACGATGGTGACGGCGACAGCCACAATAAGGCTTCGCTTAGGTATGTACGTCTCTCTCTTTCTCTCTCTCTCTCTCTCTCTCTCTCTCTCTCCAATCAATTAGAGCTTTTTTTGTGAAAAAGATGATTGTGATTCTTAGATAATATCGAACTATGTGGTATTTGAAGTTTGAACTACATTTAGTCTAGTTTTAAAACATAGGTTTTGATAAATCATTGTGATTTGATCTAAGTAACGTGATTTTGTATATAATAGCTAGCTTTATCTTAATAGCTCATAAAAGAAACGGGGTGCAAGTAATCGTTAGTTTGGGTTGGGGTTGGGGTTGGAGTTAGGGTTTTCAAAATAAAATTGGTTTGGTGTCTAGGTTTCAAATCGGGTTGGGTTGACCTTCAAGGAGGTCGGTTTGCAGTTGGGTTGAGGTCAACCCAACCCAAACCGACACAAGTTGCACCCCTCATAATAACTGTGCATTTGGCTCATGGGCTAAATCAACAGTTCATTAACTGCCGTTCTTTGAAACTTACCCTTTTAACTCCCTTTCTTCCTCCAAGTCAACATCTTCCTACTAGCTACTTCGTCTTTGGTGGTTTGAATTGAACCCTTAACAAGGTCATTCATTCACAAATATGAATCTCGTCAACATGATTTGTGCTTCTCAATCATAAATGGGGGAAGACGACTTAATTGTTTTCTTCATCTTCCATCCATACTAGGTAACTGAACTGATATAGGGTACTAACAGTAGTGTCCAACAGGTAGGTACCGTGGTCTCGAGGCTTTATCTCTCCATCTACTAATTTTGGCAAAATTTTGTTATTTTTGAGTTTGCGATAGCGATAATTTCTCATTTTTGAGAACTCTAATAAAACTTTATTGAAATTTCACCAACAGACGAAATCACAGACAAAATCGAAATTTAAAACCTTGATCACAATGGGAATGTCATTGATCAAATCAAAAGGCAAGCCTAGTTATGATCTAAGGTCAATATACATTAAGAGCTTCTTCTCATTAACTCATTTAGCTATGGTATCAGGGGAGAGCATGTCGTCTGGTCCACAAAACTGGATGATTTGCTGCACTGCGCATGTACCCTGTGTTGAAATGCTTGTACCCTGTTTCGAAATGCTTGTACCCAAGTTATAATGCATTAGAGTAAAAGCATTTCAATGCAGCTTAAAAACATTATAACATGCAGTGAAGCAAATCGTCCAGCTACGTGGACCAGACGAAATGATCTCGCATTATTAAGGTTATCGTTGGATTAGTATATCATTGTCAATGGACACCCAAAACCAAATTCACTTCTTATAGCCTTTTATTTCAACTGTGTCAACAGATGGAAAGGCATCACCCATTGACGCAGAAAGTAACTTGTGTCACAACAAGAGAGAGAGGGGTGCCATGTGGGGCAGTGGTAAAGTCTCAGGGTGTCGTCCTCAAAACCTGGATTAGAAATCTGCCTACAACAATTAAAAGAAGTTTATTCGATGGTTTATCTCTAGTCGAGACATCATGTTATGTGTCAGTCGAGTTGCCTCTGAGTAGAGTTGCCTATGGGTTGAATATAGATCAGATTTACCTGGATCCGTAATCGATTCTAATTCGAATTCAACTAATCTGTAATTAACCGAAATTCAATATTCGACGGGAATAATATATATCCAAATTTCAAATATGTAATTTGAATATTATTTCACTATTTTTTAGAATAATAAATAAATCAAAAATTCTAAAGTTTTATGAAATATAATCTGATATCGGATAGGATAATTCATATTCAAATTCGATTTTAATCGAATATAAATATTCATATCCATATTCAACTCACCCATATTTGAGATTTTGGGGTCGAATACGGGTATGGGTTGAATTCGGATATAGATCTGACCCATTGACAACCCTACCTTTGAGCAAGAGGTGGCAATTGGGTGGGTTTGGGTCGAATTGATAGGGGGTATTAAAGGCATAGCACTCAATCCAAACTTGCTCGTTTAATAAACGGGTTGAAATAATCAAATCCGCACCCAACCTGCCTTCACTCGTTTAACCTGTTTCGGCCTGTCCAATTGTTTTATTATTTATTTTTAAATATCTCATCTAATGTCTTGTGTAATATTAAACCTGATTACAAGTTGTAATGATATTGTAATTTAATACTCATTGTAGACACAAATTTTGTATCCAAAACGAAAGACAATAAATTATGTAAAACAAATGTCAATTTGATTTATTGAAAGGATGGATACAATATGTAACAACCTGAACAAATCATAAAAGTACTAACTTGAAAATCTTAGAACAAGATAATAGTTTAATACAGATAGTTTAATTTCAATTAGTAGTTTAGTTTAGATCATTTGAAATCCTTAATCACGTAAATTACACTAAAATTCCATAGGTCATTAAAACCGATTAGATAAGCCTGTTAGACTTGGGTGCAGTATTAATCAGATAACCTAAGTTAGTA